>CM019065.1:288220864-288452728 GCA_009667805.1 Leptobrachium leishanense | reverse complement strand
CGTGGAGCTGAAAGCCCATCCGTGCAGAGAAAAAAATAAAATAATTAATTTCTCCACAGCAAACCAATTAATTAATTTCTCCCGCCCAATAATTTATTCCCCCAATATCAATTTATTTCTCCCCAATATCAATTAATTCACCCCCTAATCAATTTATACCCCAATATCAATTTATTTCTCCCCAATATCAATTTCCCCCCAATATCATTAAACCCCCCAATATCAATTACCGCCCCCAATTTCAATATATTTTCCCCAACATCAATTAATCCCACTCCACATACCTCATGGGTTGCGGGAGCCGAGAGAGAGAGACGTCTGGTCACAAGAGAGGAAGGCTGGAGACAGAACACCGGCCATCGACCCCCGCTGATGACGTCACGTGGTGCGGCGTGCCGCGTGACCTAATCAGCGGGGGGCCAACAACTTGCAGGCCTTGGGGGCGGTGCCAGAGGGAGAAGAGCGTGGTGCTGCCAGGCTCACACTCCATCTCCACGAGCTGGCTGGGCATGGGGCACCGCTGACAGCCAGGGAGCAGTGGCGACTACCGGGGGGGGCTCGGGGCACCTGCACCAGCTGCCCCCTGGTTGTTCACAGTCTCACAGGCACCAGCTGTGCTTGCACTACGGGCGGTACCCGGCAACACACACACTGGTAATGTGTAGTAGTAGTACCGCCACTGGCACCCATGTTGCTACAGCGCCCTGTGTGCCCGCACAGCCTGCACACCCCAAAGGCCGGCCCTGATGACTCCAATATGATATTTCACTTTGAGTAGCTGATATTAATGATTTTCAGAGTCATCCATTGCTTCTAATACATATGCCGCTTTGGGAATTCATGAAGCAGACATGATCAAAACCCATGTCCTTCATAGTTTACAAGTACAAGGAACAAAAATGGAGATTGAAAATATAAAGGAACACTCTATTTTTCAGTAGAGTATCCTTTTTTGCCCTTACATAATTGGGCAGAGGCTGCTGACAGGTTTATTACTTATTTTTGGTGATATTACTCTCGTTTTGTCCCTCGCCATGCTCTGCCCCTCCTCTCCTGCTCAGGGACTCCCGAACCCAGAAGTTCCTGAGGCTTTTCTGCACAGCGTAGGTAACGCAAATTGCGCACCGCAACGGGATGTATGAACTTTACGTACGGAAGTCCCGTAGTGCTTGCGAACAATGATTGGTCGCCTGTAGGCGCAGATCTGAACCATCAGCCTTCTCCCTGACAACCGTCAACTTCATATGCGGGCCCAGGGAGGAGACGTCAGCACACTTGAGCGTGCCGACATCTCCAGTGACCGAACTAGTGACCGGCAGCTGGGAAGTTCAAAGCTCCCGGGTCCTGTGGGGGGACGGGGGTCTCTCCACTTCACCCCGCGTTTTACAGAGTTTGGGGGACCTGGGAGGGGGAGGATACTCCACACACCCTGGCCACTTTAAAAAGCTAAAGTGGCGTGGTGTGTAGAATATCCCTTTAAGACCTCATTGTCACTTGTTTCAGATCCTGCTTTCAGAAAAAAATGTTAATCTGTCTTCAATAAAGCATTGTTTACTGCTGTAAAAAGAAATAAAATTAAAGAATTTATCAGTGACCCTTAAGGCAGCAATTATAATCGTACAAATAGGATACGAGTGGATACACTTTCATCAAATTACATGGGGAAAGGAATAACGCTGCTCACATGAGTCCTTACTATTTAACTGCTTGAAAAGTTAGAGGAAGGGCCTTTTAAAAAATCTCTTATGTAGTGTGAGGCGTGCACGAACAGCCAGTACTATAAAAGTGGATATAGTGTATGTATCAGCTGATTGGAAAATGAATGACATGGGGAAACATTGCAATGGATTTGAAAATACAATGTATAAGGTAAGTCCTTAATGTATTTCCTATATCTCATTCCATTATTGGAATTAAATGTATTTTAAGCTTTTAAAAATGTATTTTCTACTTAAGTTGAATTTTATAGTTTTAATGCAAACTTTTACATGAAATAATGAGAAAGGTTAAGGCAACTAGGATTTCTGAATTGAGGCATCACTATCACATCATCAACCGATTGTCATAACATAATAGACCGTATGTGTAAAAACAATTCTGTTGCAATACTGTAGTAGTGGTGTAGTACGTCAGTCAGCAAGGGAAATTTACTGATGACTGATTCCCTTGTAAAATCATATATGCATAACCATCATAGGGAAATCTAAAGCTAAGGAATATATAAATCAATATAATGCCAAAAAAGGGAGTCGATGATAATGGCCATGGTGATTAATTTAAAGCATTTTATGTCTTTTATAATGAAAGTGTTATGTAAGTCAAACAGTGAGTTTACAGTGTAAATATGTAGAGATATTTTTATAATGTATCTATTAGAAAGGAATTATTAAAAATAGTAAAAACCTGGAATAAATTGTGAGGAATAAATAAATTCTTGTAGAATATTATTGTCTGAACATCTTTATACAAGCTAATTTTAGACACAATAATTGATTTACTGTGATTCAGTGGAATTCATATAGTTACCATGCAGAGTGATACATGAATTGATATAAAAAAATAAAATCATTGCTGTCAAAGTCACTTAATATCTATACATTTTTTTTATACTTATATTTTATTATCTGTGCCAGATTCATAATATATATATATATATATATATATATATATATATATATATATATATCTCAATTTGAAACTCCAGTGTACACCACAGTAAACAAATGTAGGGTGATGTAAGTGCTGTCAGAGAGTTCATTCTGAAGTTACATAAACTGTATGTTTATGCAAAGATCAATACATAAGAGAATGGGAAATGCAAAATTGTTGCAATAAATCCCAAATATAGCAATCCTAAAGAGCAAATTAAATTAATCTGAACAAAGGGATGGGAAAATTAATCTCATTTAATCTACAAATGATGGAATTCCCTTGTGACATATCCAAGTAATTAATGACAAAAATGATTTGAGTAGTTGATGTAGTTGACCAAGGTTCTACTTCCTCATTCTGGGACCCTGACTGAAGGACAATTAAGGAATATATTACTTAACCTTTTATTGATTTCTTGGATTTTGTTTTATTGTTTTGTGGTCTCGTCTCTTGTGTTAGTTTTGTGGTCCTTGCCTTACCTTAAGAAAACGGATCTTTCATTATTATGTGTTCGTTACCCACGCTATCTTCTTCATCCCTCATCTTATTTTTCTCTAGCATTCCTCTTTATTTTTATGTGAAAATTTATTAAATGTTTGTTTGGTATAAAAAATGGACATATAGAAAAAGAAATCATTGAAATATATTGATAATGCACATGCCAAATAGGTAGCAGATTGTAGGGGCATATATATATATTATTTTTTTTATTATAAGTCCAATTTCTATGGGGTGTTTAGAGTAAGTATAATAAAACATTGAAGCAATAAAATTTCCATCAATGAGTCTCCACACTATAGTTATTTGGTCGAAATCATTTTGTTCAGGGCTATTTTCATTGATACAGATTGTCCCAATATGTTGTGACTATTTGTCTAAATTTCATGTATATGAATATGTTCATATTTACTTGATACTTTGAGGAGGGGGCGCAGAACTTTGAGTCCTAGAGTAGCACGACACCTAAATACACTGACTTTTTATAATGATTTTCATATTTTTTCTTAAAAGCCTATCCACGCATGAATAACAAATTGGAGAGTGTGGTGATGTGAAAGGTGACAGTAATTTATTGGCAAGCAGAAATTTCAGATACTTCTATTGGTGTTGGTCTTTACTCATACAGTACAGGGTGACATTGTTTTGCTCGATGAGCCTTCAACACACCAAAAGCTGTCACGTGGGTGCTCACTGCCAGTCTTAAGAATGGAGGAGAGATTCCCATCTTAAAAGGTCTGTCGCAGCAGCCAGGGACAGCTGATGGAGAAGGAGGACAAACATTAGCCACTGCAAGCATTCAAATTAGCATAAGTGGTTAGAGCAGGGCTGTCAAACTCATGGCCCCCCAGATGTTGATGCCTACAATTCACAGAATTCCTTCAATGAAATAGATGGCCAGGGAATGATCGGAGTTGTAGATCAGAAGCATGTGGGGGGCCAGATTTTGACAACCCTGGGCTAGAGTATCTCTAAGTAGTTTGGCCGGATTTGGAGGCCAATATGAATATTTGTATTTTTAATTCAACATCTTGTTATGAACATATTTTTTAATAGCGAGCGCTGTAATGATACGGTTAAAGGCATGATCATTTTGCTTGCTGTAAATATATCTTGACTTTATTGCAACATGTTGTAGAATGACTTGACAATGCTCACTATCCTAATCGTTATGTCAATGGTACTATTGGCATTACATGTTCCACCTCACATGAGACCTGTTCCCCCCCCCAACAATAAAATGGGGACACCAATGGGGGAAACCTGCGTCTGCAGGCTTGCCTGTAGCATCCCCATTTTAGGCTAGGGTCAAACGAACCCTTTTTTTGCATCGTCCGTAAAAAAGTGCGTCCGAACGCATTGACGTATTTTTTCACGGAAGACGCGAAAGCGATCATACGATGCGCATTTTCGTGCGTGATTTTTGACGGAGCTATTAAAAACAAATGGACGTGATGTTGGCCGTAGTGGCGTAGCGTAGGTTGTCAGCTCCCGGGGCCAGCCAAGAATTGTGCACCCCCCCAACCTGTGGACACGTTATCATGCCCTGATTCCCTTCCACCATTAGGGCATTGAACCCCTTAACTGTGATACAACAACCACTCGGGATACTTGGTTCCAGCCAAACAACACGGTGCTCTAGGGTTTAAACAGCGGTAGACTTAAAGTTGTGAAAATGAAAGGTCTTTTTATTCCAGCATAACTCTCACATGGATATTGCCCCAGCCAGCTCTCACATGGATATTGCCCCAAGCCTCACATGGATATTGCCCCAGCCAGCTCTCACCTGGATATTACCCCAGCCAGCTCTCACATGGATATTGCCCCAGCCAGCTCTCACATGGATATTGCCCCAGCCAGCTCTCACATGGATATTGCCCCAGCCAGCTCACACATGGATATTGCCCCAGCCAGCTCTCACATGGATATTGCCCCAGGCAGCTCTCACCTGGATATTGCCCCAGCTCTCACATGGATATTGCCCCAGCCAGCTCTTACCTGGATATTGCCCCAGCTCTCACATGGATATTGCCCCAGCCAGCTCTCACATGGATATTGCCCCAGCCAGCTCTCACATGGATATTGCCCCAGCTCTCACCTGGATATTGCCCCAGTCAGCTCACACATGAATATTGCCCAGCCAGCTCTCACATGGATATTGCCCCAGCTCCGGATGCCAGCAGGGGTTGGGGGCCCAGATGCCGTGCAGCGGGAGTGCCTGGTCGGAGGTCCTGAACAGCGTGAAGGGGAGTGTTGAAGGGGAGGCGGCTGCGTGCATGCGTGCGTGCGTGCCCAGGTCACGCGGTCCGGCCAGTCAGGTGGTACATAGACTCAGTACCACCTGACTAGCCGGACTGCGTGACCTGCGCCTGCACGCAGTCGCCTCCCCTTCAACACTCCCCTTCACGCTGTTCAGGACCTCCGACCGGGCACTCCCGCTGCACGGCATCTGGCCCCCTCAACCCACGGGCCCTTGGGCGGCGCCCGAGGGCCCGGCGGGTCAGTCCGGGCCTGAACTTTTAGGGGCGCAAATTTCTTTTGAAATTATGCGCCCCTAAGAAAACTGCGCCCGGGGCCACAGCCCCCCCAGCCCCCCACGCTACGCCACTGGTTGGCCGGACATGTGCAGTGTCTGATGTCTCCTAATCACTCACACACGCCGCTATGCCGACGTAGCGCACTCTGTGCGTCAGTACTAGCGGTTCTACGTTCTCGAAAAAATGCGTTCGTTTGCTGCTTGCGTTGCGCGGCCGAACTTTCGTGCGGCCGTACTTCGTATATTGGCTGTCATTTGCTACTAATACGGCCGTGATTAAGTGCGCCTAAACGCAGGTTCAAAATGCGTTAGTCTGACCCCAGCCTTAGCATTAGATTTTGGGGCAGGCACTACCACAGCACCTTGCCCCGGAATGAAGCACTACACTTGGTGATACTCGCGGTAGTTCTCCAGCATTGTTTTTACTGCTCTTTCCACCATAGATGAAGATCGCCACTTTAGAATTGTTGAAGCATAATCACCGATGTTGCAAACAATCATAGGATAAAGCTAAATGGAGAATAGCCTTACCTTACTCAATTTACAGAAGAATAACCGACCTATTGTTGCCCATTGTGTGCAGCAACATCACCTGCCATTGTTGAATTTTGCTTCTCTGGATAGCACACTGGAGTATTTACAACAACAGTGAACATCAGTAGTTTGTGAAAAACCTCTTAAATATTTATATCACCTATAAAGAGGAACAATAAGGCAGAAAAAAAAAGAGTAAGATGGGTTTAGTCATGTTAAAGGGACTGTCCTTACTACATAGGGACACTGCAGTGGTAAGCATGCCAAACACATAATGGAAGCTTACAGGTTTGCAGTGGGCAGTATTTGGCATTTAGTGTTGAAAATGTGAACATAATCTTAAGTAATATACAGGTGGAGCACCCCTAATCTGGAATGCTCAGGAACCCGAGCATCCATTGAATAATGTATAGTAAGAGTCTATAACAACTTTTTTGTATAGTATCGCCTTAATCCAATATTGTAAACGGCAACCATATCTCCGATTTTTCGAACAATGCTTACTTGAAAATGGCATCAGGAAAATTACTATTTTAAATTCCTATTACTCAATTACTCTTGTATTGATCATTACTTTAGAAATGACAGTGAGGAATCTTCAATCCAAATGCGCAAGGATGTACAATTCACCCCTGCATGCAGTAGGGATGTGCCGTCAGGGGCAGCAGGTGAGGCAGGGCCTCAACTGCCATGAAGTGGGCTCACCTGCCAAATCAGTAGTAGTGAATTAATAATAAAATTTAAAAAAAGTTGACAAGCTCCCCTGCTGTCCGTCTCTGCCGCTGTGTGCATTACTTCTCCCCAGCAGTGGCAGCCTGCCCTACCTGAGCCTGTGCAATTTGCATAGCTGAACGCTACGCTAATCGCGTAAAATCAAGCTGGGCAATAGATTCAGAAGTCTGCAAGCGCGTCTGGCACTGCCTATTTCCTGAATCTACACTCTTCATTGCCTCAGAGATGCACTGAGAGCAATGGAAGGGTTAGGACCAATGGGAAAGCACCATTGGTCTAAAGCCTTTAAAAAAACAGCTCCATGGGAGGCTGACCTCCTATTCTTTGACACAGGACAGTGTGTTTAACCTCCCTGGTGGTCTATTTATTGTGAAATTTTTGGAATGAAGGCGGTCAGTTTTTTTTTTTTTTTAGCCCCCCCCCCAGCGGCATCCCGAGTGTGACTCGGGGTTAAATTCCTATGTTGGAAGCGGTAACCCCGAGCAACACTCGGGATGCAGCTGGATACATCACCTCTCCCTGCGCTCCCTCAATGTCCCCCGCAGCCTCCTCCGGCGATCGCGACCTCCTTACTTCCTGGTTTCCTCCTTGCGAGAAGGAATCCAGGAAGTATGAGGTCGCGATCGCCGGAGGAGACTGCAGAGATCAGCGAGGGAGCGCAGGGAGAGGTTATGTATACATCCCGAGTGTGTCTCGGGGTTACCGCTCTCAGCGGTGAAATTTAACCCCGAGACACACTCGGGATAACCGTCAGGGAGGTTAAATCATCCAGACAATTTTTGCTACGTGTGTGGTGAAGTAACCTTCAAGTCTCAGAGGTGAAATTTCACACCACTTTAAAAAAGTGTATGAACTTATTTTGGGTGTGAAGCTGGTGACTTTGATAAATACTGGGCCCCAAATATATGTTGTGTATCATGTGTTAGACTTTTCAATGGATGAAAAAATGGTACACATCAAATGCCATTTGCAATTCCTATGGATTTGGAGAGAACAGAAGGACCATTCAACTGATTGCCATTTCTGTTAAACATTAGAGGAATCACGTCTAAAACAAAATATAAAGCTAACTATCCCAAAGTGCCACTTGCAATGAGGCCTGTATTACACACAGGGTTATCCAAAGAGATTCGAAAAGTCACCGCACGTTCGGTGACTTTTCGTTCTCTTCAATTCGGTTCCTTTTGCCGATTGCATTTCGGTGACCCTGCGGTGTATTCAGCAAACACCACAGGGTCCCCGAATTGCAGGGAAAAGCTGCCGAAAACCTGACGAACACTAACCGAATGCACGCTGAAAACAAGCAAAAACATCTGGATTAACCTTCGAAGGAGCCGAACAGGAGCCGAATCACACAGAGCCGAAGCAGCTGTGACCTAGAGGAGGCAGTGAATAAATTAGCAAAACCATTTGTATGAATCTGGGAAAATAAAATGCTGTTTGCAAAGAAACTACTGAGCGAAAATGTCTGAAATTTTCACAGGAGGTCCAGGGAATGATAATAAAGAGGGCTGTTACAAAAAAAATAAGTAAACTGAAAAAAAAAAAAAATTGGACTTTAAAAAAAAAAAAAAAAAAAATGCTTAAAGTATCCTAAAAAATCTATAAATAAAGAGCCTTTTTGCTGAAGAATTTTATAATGAACGGTTTATTAGATATTGAATTAAAACGGGAATATTTTTAACATTGAAGCCTATGGGATTCTCCTGAATAAATTTGCCGAATTAAACCACCGAATGGCAGGGCATTAGAGGAACCTTTCACTGCTGGTTTGTGTTCTCTGAATAGCCGAAGCAGTGCTTTTTCATGGGGATTTCACTGCCCTCGAACAGGGACCGAACAGGCACCGTATGTTCAGGCAATTCGCTAGGATTTGGCGAATTGCCTGCTCTCTGGATAGCCGAATGGTCAGGAAAGGTAACCGAACACTGATTTTCAGCATTCGGTTACCTTTCTCAAGCAATTCGGATCTCTTTGGATAACCCTGATAGTGAAGAGTACCCTGTACCAAAGTATCCAGAATTCATGACCTTAAGGGATAACTCTGAAAATCATCATCTAAGGCTAGGGTCACACGAACGCATTTTTCACGTTGTCCGTGAAAAAGTGCGTTCGAACGAACGTACGTATTTTTTCCCGGAATACGCGATAGCGGTCATACGATGCGCCTTTTCGTCCGTGATTTTGTACGGATCATCAATAAAACACTTTTTGTGTCTGGACGTTATGTTGGCCGGACATTAGCAGCGTCTGACGTCTCCTAATCACGCACACACGCCGCTATGCGGACGCAGCGCACTCTGTACGTCAGTACTAGCGGTTTGACGTTCTCGAAAAAATGCGTTCGTTGGCCACTTGCGTTGCACGGACGAACTTTCGTGCGGCCGTTCGTCGTATGTTCCCCGGCATTGGACGTCATTTGCTGCTAGCACGGCCGTGATTTCGTGCGGCTAAACGCACGTGAAAAATGCATTCGTCTGACCCTAGCCTAAAACTTTTTATTCAAGTCAAAATGAGGTGTATGTTTATCCGTGTTGCGTAAGCACCAATTCTATAACAAATTTAAACGTGTGCCACAAGAAACTACTGCCCATTGGAGAAAATCTGAAAGCACATTTGAACTCAGCATGACAAAGACACTTACAGGGTTATTCAGAGAAAGGTGAGAACCAGGAGAACTGGCAGGAGAAGAGAAAAATCTAGACCAAATAGGCGATTTGGAAAGTGAGATAAATTATAAGAATTTTTCTGATTTGGCTATTTTGACCTAGAATTTTCACCTCTCCAGTCATTCTCTTGAGTTTCACCTTTCTTTGAATAGACCTGTTAGATTCAGTTAATTTAGTTCTTGTGAAAGAAAAAGTTTTATTTTGTTGACCAGTATTATTTATGAACAAATAATGATAATAAAAAAAAAAACAAAGACATGGTAACCAAAAAACTATTTATTTCCCAGGGTTTCAGAAAGCGAAGGGTGGTGCCGACTGAAGAGAGCAGTTTATGCCACGTTTACCTACCACCATAATATAGTATTGAAGGCAGACATTCCATAAAACTAATGTTATTTGCTTGAGGTCACATTTTCGATTCCTAATGTCATGGCCATCAAACTGCCACTAAGGCTAGGGTCAGACGAGCGCAGTGTTAACGTCCGTGTTGCCCGCACATAAGTACGTCCGTGATAGCATACAATTGTATTAAATGAAGCCCCACACACGAAGTACGTCCGCACAGAAGTGCGGGGGCTGACGGACGCTGCAAACGGACGCAGGTTAGGCAAGAACGTAATACTGCTAGAACGGACGTGCGGAGTGCGCCACGTCCACAACGTCCGCATAGCTTTGTGTGTGAGTGATGGAGCGTGATCAGATGGACTGCATTTATACGTCCAGCATTTTTGACGGACAGAATGTTTTTTCATTGTAATTTATTTTCCCTGCTACATCAGTCAAAAAATCCGTCAGTGAAAAAAACGGACTGTGTGGCCACTACCTTGTTGTCTGTCAGTAAGGACGTCCGTACTGCACGGACGCACAGTCCGTACAAAATGCGCTCATCTGACCCTAGCCTTAGGCAAGAACGTAATACTGCTAGAACGGACGTGCAGAGTGCGCCACGTCCACAACGTCCGCATAGCTTTGTGTGTGAGTGATGGAGCGTGATCAGATGGACTGCATTTATACGTCCAGCATTTTTGACGGACAGAATGTTTTTTCATTGTAATTTATTTTCCCTGCTACATCAGTCAAAAAATCCGTCAGTGAAAAAAACGGACTGTGTGGCCACTACCTTGTTGTCTGTCAGTAAGGACGTCCGTACTGCACGGACGCACAGTCCGTACAAAATGCGCTCATCTGACCCTAGCCTTAGGCAAGAACGTAATACTGCTAGAACGGACGTGCAGAGTGCGCCACGTCCACAACGTCCGCATAGCTTTGTCTGTGAGTGATGGAGCGTGGTCAGATGGACGGCATTTATACGTCCAGCATTTCTGACTGACAGAATGTTTTTTCATTTTTATTTATTTTCCCTGCTACATCAGTCAAAAAATCCGTCAGTGAAAAAAACGGACTGTGTGGCCACTACCTTGTCGTCAGTCAGAAAGTACGTCCGTACTGCACGGACGCACAGTCCGTACAAAATGCGCTCATCTGACCCCAGCCTAAGGCTCAATCTCAATGATCAATCATTTCAATTTAAAATGTCAGTTAATCAAGATTAAATAGAATTCATATTATTCAACAAGGCAATCTATCACAATTATATGTCTGATACTGTATTGGGATTTATTTATTATATATTGTATAACTTTGGTTTTTATGCTAGTCCATCTCTGGTTAATCTCTCCAAAATGATTGCTGATGGCAATTTATTTGTTATTTATTTTGTTTAATGCCTAAAACTGAGAGTTAAACATTCTGTGGTGTGCCCTTTAAGGCTAGGGTCAGACTAACGCATTTTTCACGTTGTCCGTGAAAATGTGCGTTCGAAGAATGGACGTATTTTTTCACGGAATACGCAATAGCGGTCATACTATGCGCAGTTTCATCCGTGATTTTGTACGGATCATCTCAATAAAACACTTCTTGCATCTGGACGTTATGTTAGCCGGACATTAGCAGCGTCTGATGTCTCCAATTCACGCACACATGCCTCTAGCGGACGCAGCGCACTCTGTACGTCAGTACTAGTGGTTTAACGTTCTCGAAAAAATGCGTTCATTTTCCACTTGCGTTGCGCAGCCGGACTTTTGTGCGACCGTACATCGTATATTGGCCGTCATTGCCCGGCATCTGCTGCTAGTGCGGCCGTGATTAAGTGCGCCAGAACGCGCGTTCGCACTGCCTCAGTCTGACCCTAGCCTAAGTAGTAAAATGTGGATAAACTGTCATCATTAAGTCTGACAATCCTAGGTTAGGCCATTGACGTAACAGGAAGTTATTATTTGTCACAGATGAAAGTCGAGGAATCTTGACTTCTCAGAATACCAGTGACAGACTGCATTATATGTAACTGTGTCTGTGACAGACATGTAAATGTGCAGCATTCTCTCTGTCCCGACACAGTGTTTCAAAACACTTTTTATTGGTTTCAAGTAAATTTTAGGTAAAATCAATAATTCAATTATGGATTCTGGGGTAGCTACATACAATATTGATATACATAGTTGTTCATGAATTACATACTTTTTATAATTAATAGGTACAGAAGAAGACCACAACTTCAGTAAGAATCATTGACGCTCCATATTTTATATCTTCAGGGAAAGGATTGAATGTGTCGGTTTTTAAATAACAATTAAAAATGACTGATGTGATTCTGTAGAATCAAATAGCTCACCTTCCAAAGATAATATACAGTACATAATAATTAGGGATGTGCATTTCGTTTCATACCAATTCCTTTTTTTCACGAAACGGGCCGATTCGGTGCTTTGGATTCGTCCGATGTTCCGAATTGGATCGGCAACGAAATACACACCTTCCGAAATAATTTCCAATACGAAACGAAATAATTTAGTTATTTCGTATGAATGTGAAATTTGTAAAATCGCAAGTCATTTTCGTTCTATTCACAATTTCGGGTCCGTTTCGGTTCATTTCGGACATTGTATTTTCGTATTGTTTCGAGTATGTTTTGGTTCCATTGCTAATTCCGTAATTTCGCATCATTTCGATCAAATTCGATAGTTACTTGATATCCATTTGATAGTTCATTTCAAATTCGATAGTTGCAGCATTTGTATCCTCGCACTGCCGGGCAGCACCTCTACAGTATAATAATGCAGCATATGATTCCGCACACTGCCGGGCAGCACCTCTACTTTATAATAATGCAGCATATGATTCCACACACTGCCGGGCAGCACCTCTACAGTATAATTAATGCAGCATATGAATCCTCACACTGCCAGGCAGCACCTCTACAGTATAATTAATGTAGCATATGATTCCGCACACTGCCGGGCAGCACCTCTACAGTATAATAATGCAGCATATGATTCCGCACACTGCCGGGCAGCACCTCTACAGTATAATAATGCAGCATATGATTCCGCACACTGCCGGGCAGCACCTCTACAGTATAATAATGCAGCATATGATTCCGCACACTGCCGGGCAGCACCTCAACAGTACAATAAATGCAGCATATGGTTCCGCACACTGCCGGGCAGTGTGAGGATCCATATGCTGCATTAAGGCTAGGGTCAGACGAACGCAGCTTTAACGTGCGTTTAGCCGCACAAAATCACGGCCGTGCTAGCAGCAAATGACGTCCAATGCCGGGGAACACACGAAGTACGGCCGCACGAAAGTTCGTCCGCGCAACGCAAGTGGCAAACGAACGCATTTTTTCGAGAACGTCAAACCGCTACTACTGACGTACAGAGTGCGCTGCGGCCGCATAGCGGCGTGTGTGTGTGATTAGGAGACGTCAGACGCTGCTAATGTCCGGCTAACATAACGTCCAGACGCAAAAAGGGTTTTATTGATGATCCGTACAAAATCACGGACGAAAATGCGCATCGTATGACCGCTACCGCGTATTCCGTGAAAAAATATGTCCGTTCGTTCGACCGCACTTTTCCACGGTCGACGCGAAAAATGCGTTAGTCTGACCCTAGCCTTATTATACTGTAGAGGTACTGCCCGGCAGTGTGCGGCATCATATGCTGCATTAATTATACTGTAGAGGTGCTGCCTGGCAGTGTGAGGATTCATATGCTGCATTAATTATACTGTAGAGGTTCTGCCCGGTAGTGTGATGATCCATATACTGCATTAATTATACTTTAGAGGCGCTGCCCGGCAGTGTGCGTAATCATATGCTGCATTAATTATACTGTAGAGGTGCTGCCCGGCAGTGTGCGTAATCATATGCTGCATTAATTATACTGTAGAGGTGCTGCCTGGCAGTGTGCGGAATCATATGCTGTATTAATTATACTGTAGAGGTGCTGCCTGGCAGTGTGCGGAATCATATGCTGCATTAATTATACTGTAGAGGTGCTGCCCGGCAGTGTGCGGAATCATATGCTGCATTATTACACCTTAGATTTTCTGCCTGGCAGTGTGAGGATCCATATGCTGCATTAATTATACTGTAGAGGTGCTGCCCGGCAGTGTGCGGAATCATATGCTGCATTATTATACTGTAGAGGTGCTGCCCGGCAGTGTGCGGAATCATATGCTGCATTAATTATACTGTAGAGGTGCTGCCCGGCAGTGTGCGGATTCATATGCTGCATTAATTATACTGTAGAGGTGCTGCCCGGCAGTGTGCGGATTCATATGCTGCATTAATTATACTGTAGAGGTGCTGCCTGGCAGTGTGTGGAATCATATGCTGCATTATTATACTGTAGAGGTGCTGCCTGGCAGTGTGCGGAATCATATGCTGCAGTAGTTATACTGTAGAGGTGCTGCCCGGCAGTGTGCGGAATCATATGCTGCAGTAATTATACTGTAGAGGTGCTGCCTGGCAGTGTGCGGAATCATATGCTGCAGTAGTTATACTGTAGAGGTGCTGCCCGGCAGTGTGCGGAATCATATGCTGCATTAATTATACTGTAGAGGTGTTGCCCGGCAGTGTGCGGATTCATATGCTGCATTAATTATACTGTAGAGGTGCTGCCTGGCAGTGTAAGGATTCATATGCTGCAGTAGTTATACTGTAGAGGTGCTGCCCGGCAGTGTGTGGAATCATATGCTGCATTATTATACTGTAGAGGTGCTGCCTGGCAGTGTGCGGAATCATATGCTGCAGTAGTTATACTGTAGAGGTGCTGCCCGGCAGTGTGCGGATTCATATGCTGCATTATTATACTGTAGAGGTGCTGCCCGGCAGTGTGGCGGATTCATATGCTGCATTATATACTGTAGAGGTGCTGCCCGGCAGTGTGCGGAAGCATATGCTGCAGTAGTTATACTGTAGAGGTGCTGCCCGGCAGTGTGCGGATTCATATGCTGCATTATTCTGTAGAGGTAAATTGTTTTGTTCATTTATTTTCGTTTCATACCATTTTAATATAATTAAAGAAAGTTGTGCAATGCATATTCAAGAAAAAAGGATCTTTCATAAAAAACGATAGAATCTGCAGAATTACTGTATCGACCGAAATATCTAAGTAAAAACGAAATAGACCCTTTGAAACTACGAGAACAGACGATCCGAAAGACCGAAAATTTCCGATATCACGAAATGAAAGTCGATATGAAACAACGAGCCAAAACTAAAATCGGCCGAAACGATCCGAAACTAAAGTTTTTAAAAAAACCGAACAAGCTGAAACAAAAAATAATCAGTGCATATCCCTAATAATAATCAATACGTAGTAGTACACTAGATTTCATAAAATGTATTCACACCCAGAGCTGCAATGCAGCTATCATGTTTGGACTTGACTAAAAAACAAATATTGGATTAGTATTATTATTATTATTATTATTATTCTTTATTTATAAAGCGCCAGCATATTCTGCAGCGCTGTACAATAGGCACAGTATAGACAGGGTTACAATACATTGAACAACATTTGACAAACAGTACAGGAGGAGATGATGGCCCTATTCCCGTAGGAACTCACAATCTAGGAGTGTTGGGGTTGGAAACAGGAGGAGAGGACTGTAAGGTGAGAGTGATTGATGGTTGCGTCAGTGAGTTGGGTGGTAGGCTTCCCTAAATAGGAACGTTTTAAGGGAGCATTTGAAGGAAGAGAAGTTAGGGGAAAGTCTGACAGTACGAGGGAGAGCGTTCCAGAGAGTGGGGGCTGCGCGTGAGAAATCCTGCAGTCTATCATGGGAAGAGGTGATGCGGGGAGAAGCTAGGCGCAGGTCACTGTTTGACCTTAGGGAGCGGGCTGGGGTGTATTTGGTGATTAGTGAGGACAGGTAGTGGGGAGCTGAGTTAGTGAGGGTTTTGTAGGTAAGGATAATGATTTTGAACTTAATTCTGCAGTGGATGGGGAGCCAGTGAAGGGACTCGCAGAGGGGAGCGGCAGAGACAGAGCAGCGGGTGAGGTAAATTAGCCTGGCGGAGGCGTTCAGGATGGATTGTAGAGGGGAGAGGCGGGACAGAGGGAGGGCAGATAAGAGATTATTGCAATAGTCGAGTCGGGAGATTACCAGGGCGTGTATGAGTTGTTTTGTGGTGACAGCGGTAAGAAATGGCCGAATTCTGGAAATATTACGCAGTTGGTATCGGCAGGAGGAGGAAAGAGACTTGATGTGGGGGATGAAGGAAAAAGCAGAGTCAAGTGTAACTCCAAGACAGCGAACTTGGTTTGATGGGGAGATGGTGATACTCTCCACCGTGATAGAGAAGTCAGGAGGTGGGGAGTCATTGGAGGGAGGAATAAGTAGGAGTTCAGTCTTTGACATGTTGATCTTTAGGTGGTGGGAGGCCATCCAGGAGGAGATGCCAGATAAACAGTCACTGACTTTTGAAAGGACAGGGGGAGAGAGATCAGGGGTAGAGAGGTAGATCTGAGTGTCATCAGCGTAGAGGTGGTAATTAAAGCCAAAGCTGTTGATGATTTTTCCAAGGGAGGAGGTGTAGATGGAGGTGTAGTACTTTACAAACAGGACTCATGTTTGCCAAAAGGTCACTGTGATATTTACAGACGCCTCAGAAAAATTATTTATTTATTTATAAAGGATTTTACCAGGAAGGATACATCAAGATTTCTCTCGTTTTCAAGTATGTCCTGGGTTCAAGAACATTGAATTGTTACAGTAGGTACAGAAATACAAAGTAATAAAATGCAAGATATTAACCCTTTCGCTGCTGAGCCATTTCCCGCCTCTGTGCTGAGGTAATTTTTGCCTGTTTCGCTCATCATGTTTAAATGCGTTTTGAAGCCACATTTTATTATATGACCCAGATATATTATATATCGCTCTTTCCAGCAGACTCGGCTGATTCATAATATATCATTATTGTATGTATACGTCCTGTCCTGTCTGTATATTATAACAAAAAATGCAATAAAAATTTAATTTTCAATACGTTTTTTTTTCACATTTTAACATGCGAGCGTTTGTGGTTATATTTTCTATGTATTGCGCTTGTTAAAAAAATTTGAAACGGGGAATCGTTACTTTTTTGGGGGGGAAAATCACACGATTTTTAACAAACGCAACCCATACAAAAATTGTTAGTGCAGCATCATTGTTCACATTATAATTGAAATGGGAACAATATTGCTGCATTAACAAAACAAAACAAAAAAAAACTGTTTATTTTTTTATAATATTTTTTTATTTATATTTTTATTTATTTTATTTTTTTCTTAACTTTTTACAAGGTCATGTTTAGTACCATTGGAAAGGCCATGCTCTGGCCGATCCAACGATACCAAACATTAACCCTTAGCTGCCACGTATCGGGAGATAGGGGGTTCATTGGAACCCCTATCTCCACCATTGGTGGCAGCTAGGGGTTAACTCCAGGAATGACGTCATCGTGCTATGAACGATGACACCAGTCATCAGGGGGAGTTCCCAGAAGCTTGGCCGTCATCCAAGATGTCGGCCAGCTCTGGGAGAGGATCACGATCCGGAGCCGAATCCTGATCCGGCACCCAAGGGGTTAAAGCCAGGCACCATTTGGAAGGGCAGGCTGTGCCCTTCCAAACCATGCCTGGCTTTGATCGCTGGCCCCCGGCGAACGGGAGAGAGAGAGGTCCGAAGGACCTCGCCCCTCCCTTTCAGTCACCTCCTCCGCACTCGCGGGGGCGCCTGCAATAGATGTCATCACGCCGCCGCGATTACATCTTTTGGTGCCCGCGGCGGTCCCGGATGCTGGGCTGACATCAAGGATGGGAGGTTATTCCGTAATTGAGGTGTTCTGTAGGAAAATGAGGATCGAGCCGCTTTCTTTTTGTATTGTGGTATTGCAAGTAAGGTCCAGGTCCTGGATCGGAGGTTATAGGATGAGGGAACTGCTGGGGGAAGCAGTCTATTCAGGTAAGGTGGTAGCTTCCCAGAAAAGCTCTTAAACACCAGGTTGGAAAGGTGAAGGGTGCATCTAGATTCCAGCGGCGGCCAGATTAGCTCTTTTAACATGTCACAATGGTGGGTCATGTAGTTACATTGTAGCATAAACGGCAGAATGATTTATTCAGTGCAGTAAGTTTATGAAGGTGCATTTGCGGGGCAGCTGCATACACTAAATCTCTGTATTCAATAGCCGGCATAAGCATGTGTTGTACAATCTGCTTTGTTCCCGTGGGGCTCAGGCAGGATTTGTTTATGTACAAGGCCCCTTGTTTGGGGTAAAGTTTAGATAAGAGTTTTTCGATATGGGGGCCAAAGGATAGATTTGGAT
Organism: Leptobrachium leishanense; assembly: GCA_009667805.1. NCBI lineage: Eukaryota > Metazoa > Chordata > Amphibia > Anura > Megophryidae > Leptobrachium > Leptobrachium leishanense. The sequence continues at coordinate 288,434,448 of CM019065.1, read as the reverse complement.
CTAACCACATACCTAGATATTTGAGAGAACTGACTGTGGTCAGTGTGTCATTTGATTTTGTTCTGACACATAGATGGGAAGTTTGCAATTTATGTAGTTTAGGTGCTGTTCCAAAGAGCATCATTACAGTTTTGTCAGTATTTAGAAAAAGTTTGTTTTCTGCGATCCACTTTTCTACCTCTGTGAATTGTTCTTGCAGCACGGCCGCCAGCTCCGGGAGATTTGGTTTGCTGGTATAGATTATGGTGTCGTCTGCGTACATGTGTACATTTGAGGCTTTACAGGCGTTGGGCAGATAATTTATGAATCTCGTGAATAGCAGGGGGCTGAGTATGGAGCCTTAGGGTATATTGCACGTGACTGGGAGGAGAGGGAAGCGCTGTCAGAAATGGACACATATTGTGATTGGTCGGATACATATGATTGAACCAGGTTAGCGTGCAATCACCAATACCGGAGTCAAACAACAATAGGACTGGGCATTCTGATAATATCCATTAGGACATTTCATTGGACAGATGCCAGATTTCGGCTGTATGGTAAAGCCTTTCTGAAGTGCTATAGTTTGCAGCAAAAATACGATGGCATCTGTACAATAAGAGCTCCTAGTGGCTTGCACCAGAGTGCCCAGTCCTTTTGTTTTTTGACTTCAGTGTATGGAAATTGAGCCACCCCCACCAAGTGACAGCTGGTGATCCATTCAATAGGCAAGTGTTCTCCTTTTTCCATTCTATAATCAGAAAATGACAAACTGATTTCTCCAGGGAAAACGTTGAGTGGTAACCCCTGGGAACAAAGTTTCCTCAATGTGTTTTAGCTGGAGAAACAATGTTCCCATTTGGCTGATGTGGTGAAAGGATGCATTATGTTTCTATTCTGAGAGAATTTTACAAAAATTACTGTATTTTAGGGTGTTTACAGGGCTTCAATGACATTGGGAATACATAGAAATTCACATTGCCATTCTCCTGGTAAATATAGAGACATTCTCACAAATCAAGACGTACTGCAGTGGCTACAACTGCTGATTAAGGTTTTATGACGGAAATAATGAGTGGACAGAATATGTGGTGAATTCCTACACTTAATTGTTTGGGCCTGATTCCAGGATTTCTCACTGAATCTGTATGGATATACTCTGAATAAGTAGAACCAGTTGCGCGCCGAAAATGCGCTGGCACATCTGCTGGTTTTGCACTGGGATGTGGAGATGTAGAGGATGCGTTCAACGCATAGTCTCTTTGCCACAGCTCAATGCCAATCTGGGACTTCAATTATAGCAGGCTGAAACATTGTCAGCCCTCGCTGTGGGACTGTTCCCTTCCCAATAGCATCGTCAAGAGCGTGCGTGTAATCCGTTTGGGAAACACCAAAGTTTATCCATGTCGCAACAACATTAAACTACAGTGCTATGTGAATTTCCCTGTATAAAGTGGTTTGGTGGAGAATGTAAGCAGAGAAAATATGAAAACTACGCAACAAATTTTAAAAACGCAGCTAGTTTTGCTTATTATGTGCCTTTCATGTGCAATTCTCCACCGTTGTTGTCAGGAACCATGCCTGCTGATGCATCAGATCCATGAAAGGTGCTGCCCCCTGGTCAGCACTACTACCAGCAATGATAGGGGTTAATAAGTCAGGGCACCAAAACACACACACAACCACACCCCCTGTTTGTCCATAAAGGACCTCTCCCTCCTATGTGCAGTACCTCAATATTGGTTTATCCCCTGATCTGTTCAGAGGTTCATTCTGTATGTTCAGTGATTCACCGTGTACCAGACCCCTCAGCTTTGCCCACCAACCACCGCTTTGTACCAAACCTCAGACCTCCTATTGACTACCCTCTGTCTAATCCATTGTACTGCGCTCTGGCATCACCCAGTATCCACTCCATCAAGGTACTGAGGTGTGGGTTCCCCTGCATACTGGGCTCAGACCCCCCCTCGAACTTTGGGTCCCACCATGGCCTGCGCCAGGTGTGAAACCTGACAGTTGTATTGCTTGCCAAGAGTAATCTCCTTTAGTTGATTCTTCGGATTATTAATATTCATAGTTCTGGATTGATGGTTGACGTGACTCCTATCTGCCTTGGTTTATTCAGGATTCCAAATGTGGAGTTTGCCAGAAAGGAGTGAAACTATTCATTCCCAGACAGACAATACGATTCAGCCTCACCCTGGATATAAGGAAGAATAACATAAACAATGGCAAACATAAACAATGCCTGAGCGAAATATCCTTGAAATGAAAACCACAGCCAAACATTGAATCATCGTGTAGCGCTCACTCCCGGAGGAGCCGCTGAAATTGAACCTCGGGTCAGTCTCCCCGCACTAGGGAATAAATATACTCCAGCACCGTCGTGGATTTTATAAATTATATAGTTTACTAGAATAAATGGCATATAATGAATAACACGGTATACGTAGATATGTTTACAGTACTTCGTAATGCGGGAAACGCGCAGCGGAAAAGAAATACAAGGCTTCGTAATTCGAGAAACGCGCAGCGGAAAGAAAGGAAAAATATATCTTTACCCCTTTGTGGTTGGGGAGTGAGTCCCGTACAGGTTATGTCCCAAGAATGTAGGTGTGTGTGTGTGATGGTACCCGGGTACAATATTCAACTGGCCAGTGAATTATTTATGAGGTATCTTCGACTAGTCAAGTTGGGGCCCTGTGGGTTTTGAAACAAACAGCAGCGTGCTTTCTATTTTCACAACGGCCTGGAAGGCCTCTCACCCATCCGCCCGATACTTGGTGCTCTGCTCGACCCAGGACGTCTCTCCGCTCGATTTTGACTGGGATTTTATGGGTTACCGGATCCGCTGTCTTGCTTTTCTGTAGCTGCCGCAAGATGTCCAGCTCACCGCCTGCACTCCCTGTCCGATCGATCTGCGGTGCTCCTAACTCGGGTCCTCTCGCTAACTTGGTATCAGCGTGGGTTATTCTGGTGAAGCACTGGGTCTTCCTCTTATGAGGCGGAATAACCCGGTCTTTCGCTCTGTCAGGCCGCACCTGCGCTCCGGCCTGGTCAATATCACGTTCTGCTGCCTTGCGTCTTGCTCCTCTCACTCCCTGGCGCGCTCTGCCAGCTCTCCTCACTAGGCTCAGGATGTCAGCGTCTGTGTCCCACCCACTTCCTGTGTCTGCCCACAAAGCATGCCGGGAAATGTAGTCCCAATGTTCAGCGTCTTACATTGTGCTTGTCTCCCTCCGGTGGCCAAAAACAAGTACTACACGACAGGGGATTTAAAACCAGCGCTACACTCTCCCCCTCCTAGAACTCTTGGGTCTCTCCAAGGAGGTACAACAGTTGCATTACATTTCAACACATTTTTAGGCAACATATACAGGCTCAGCAGCAAGCATACAATGGGTTATATACACTTCCTCAAGTTGACTCATGCTTTGGACTACCTCAGCTAACATAGCAGACACTTCGGGCAACCTTCGCACTGTGGTGACGGCCTCTTCAGTGCTATGTCCTGGTGAGTCGTAGGTGAGTCTCTGGGGCGGTCGAACAGAGCGTTTTGGTTCTGGCTCAATCAGTTCCTCTTCAGGTGGAAGCACTACAGGCGCGGGCTCCATTCTTCTCTCTACCACTGGAGCAGACATCTCTTCGGAGTATGATCCTTCCAGTGAAGGCATAGAACTGTAGTCATAAGATTCAGCTTCAGGAACTACAGGGATTTCAATAGTCTCGGGGACTTCCAACTGAAACTCAGGAGCTTCAGGCCTCAAATTACTTTCCCACCGTTCAGGAACCGAGATAACCTCTTCAGGTTCCGGTGAGCGCATCCAGTCCAGACAAAAACTCTCTTCCTCACTGTCCCTTTCGCTCTCTTCAACAGCCCGGGTCTGCTGAGACCGAGTAACAGGAGGCAAACGTGGAGCAGGCGGATTCGGCAGAGGAAGTTCGTCCCCAACTGGTATCCTCACAGCCTCTCTCAAAGGTAACAAATGATTCCGGTGCCAGTTCTTAAGAGGCCCAGCCTTTCCATCCGGCCGGATTTGATACACCGGCAGACCTGGCAGTTGCTTGCAGACAATGTAGACTTGAGAACTCCATCTCTCCGCCAACTTGTGCCTCGCAGCAGCACCCAAGTTCTTCAACAAAACCCTATCACCGGGTTGTAGATCCTGTATCCGAACTTTCAAGTCATAGTTCCTTTTGTTCCTTTGCTCCCTGTTTCCTGAAGTAAAACGGGCCTGTTCAAACGCAGAGGCCAGATTCTTTCGAAGTCTATCCACGTAATTTCTATGGGAAGCTACCGACGTCTGGTCCAGAGATAACCCAAACGCCAAATCAACCGGCAGTCGAGCTTCTCTTCCGAACATAAAACGGTACGGTGAGTATCCAGTGGCGTCACTCTCCGTACTGTTATATGCATGCACCAGAGTAGCTATGTGACGACTCCAACTCTGCTTCTCTGTGTTTGACAACGTCCCCAGCATATTTAGCAGCGTGCGATTGAACCTTTCAGGCTGAGCATCACCTTGAGGGTGATATGGTGTAGTTCGTGTCTTTTGGATTCCCAACAGTTCCAGCAATTGCCCAACAAGTCGGCTTTCAAAGTCTCTACCCTGATCAGAGTGTATTCTCCTTGGTAGGCCGTAGTGAACAAAGAACTTCTCCATCAGAACCTTTGCCACTGTCGGAGCGCGTTGGTCTTTCGTAGAAAAGGCTTGGGCGTAACGTGTGAAGTGATCAGTCACTATAAGAATATTTCCCTGCCCACTAGCATCCGGCTCTAAGCACAGGAAGTCAATGCACACCAAATCCATGGGTCCTTGACTTTGCAGATGGCTCATTGGAGCGGTTCGGGTCGGTAGGGTCTTCCTTTGAATACACCTCAGACATGAATGGCAGTAACTTTTCACTTCAGCTCTCATGCAAGGCCAATAGAACCTGTCTCGCACCAGCTTAAAAGTCCTTTCTGCGCCCAAATGTCCATGCTCATCATGTAGCGATCGCAGCACACTCTCCCTATGTTTAGTGGGAAGGAATAACTGTTGGGTCTCTTCAGCATTGGTTGAGGGGCCCCTTCGGTAGACCACCCCATCCAACATCTTCAACCGTTCCCACTCTTTGTAGACCAATCTGGCTCCATCTGGGGAATTGGTCAGCAGAATTTCACGCTGGTTCGCAGTTAGGGCCTTTATGGTTAACGCAATTAAAGGGTCTCTGGCCTGATCAGCTTTCAAGTCCTGTTTTGAAAAGGCAGGTAGACTTTCATCCCTCAATTGCGTAGGGTTGCAGTAGAACTCCGGAACAGCCGCAGCCATGACTCCTATGGCCTCCGCTTCAATCCCTCCCTTGACCCGGTGCTCTGCTCCTTGACACAAAGCTTGGACCCCATCTGGAGTTAACTGAGTCCATTCTGTAGTGTAGGGTCTTCTCGACAAAGCATCAGCATCTCGATTATTCACCCCAGGGCGATACTTCAGGCTGAACCGAAACCCTGACAGAGCGGCCAACCACCGATGTCCCGTTGCGTCCAGTTTTGCAGTAGTAAGGATGTAGGTAAGAGGATTGTTATCCGTCTTTATCACAAACTCGGCCCCATACAGATAGTCCTTTAGCTTGTCTACCACTGCCCACTTTAAGGCTAGGAACTCCAACTTGTGGGTAGGATAGTTCTTTTCGGAAGGCGTAAGGCTCCGGCTCACATACGCTACAGGCCTCAGCAATCCACCATACTCTTGATACAGGACTCCTCCTAGACCCTCTCTGCTGGCATCCACATGTAACTCGTACGGCTTGTGAGGGTCCGCATAGGCCAAGACAGGAGCTCGAGTTAAACTCTCTTTCATCTTCGTAAAAGCACCTTCACACTGACTGGTCCACTCTCCCTGGATGGACTCTCGAGCTTTCCTCGGCCCCGGAGCTGACGGATTTCGGTCGGAGACCTTGTGGCCTTCTTCTGTGCTTTCCTTCTGTAGGAGCTTGTTCAGTGGTTGAGCTATTTTTGCGAATCCTCCTACAAATCTTCGATAATAGGAACAGAACCCCAAGAAAGATCTAAGTTCAGTGACGTTGCGGGGTCTAGGCCAAGAAGCTACGGCCTCCATCTTCCGAGGATCTGTCGAAACGCCTTCTGCTGAGACCACATGTCCCAGATACGTAACAGACGGTAAACAGAATTGACATTTCTCCAGAGACAGTTTCAATCCCTCTTCATGGAGCCTCTTCAAGACCTTCTCCAAACGTTGCTCATGTTCTTCCAGAGACTTCCCAAACACAATTATGTCATCCAGGTACACTAATACTTCGATCTTGGTGGTGGCACCAGGACACTTAGACCCAGTTTGTTGTACCCTGGCCTTCTTCTTGGCCCGTGTAGGTTTTGGGTGTGCATTGCTTCCCCATGACGTAGGTCCGGATGCTAAGGGAGTGACTCTTTCAGTCCTGGCAGGTTCAGCAGTTGGCCAGACTTTGGGCCCTCTCGCCCTCTTAGCCCTGGCTTGACTTTTGGAGCGGGTTTCGACCTTCGGGCACCAAGGTTGCTCCTTCACTTGTGCCCTCTGGCATTTCCCGCCGGTGAGGTGGATAACAGTCCTTCCAAGGCTTTCAAAAACTCCTCAACTCTATTTCCTTCAGGCTTTCGGCTTTTGCATTGTGCGCGGAAATGGCCCATTTCTCCACAACTGAAACATCTCTTTTTAGAAAGCGGAGACGCAGTCACCTGCTGTGATTCGGTTGAAGGACCCTGGCTAGACGCCACAGCAACTCCGGTTGTCTGCATGTCTGTAAGGAACTTCTGCATCTCTGTCTGTGTCTCTGTCACCTTCAACAATACTCGGCACAGTTCCGCGTGCGCCTGTTGCAATTCAGCTTGAGCTTCTTGTACTTTCTTAACAGTTTTGTGCAACTCACCATGTGCAGAGAGGTTTAATTCTTTGACAGCCCTCTCTGTGGATTTAAAAGCGATCAGATGCTCTTGTTCATCCACGTCGGATCCATATGTATCCAGCGAGTCACTTTCAGGCTGCAAACATTCGTTATGCCGCACAGGTTGCGCGTAAGCTCTTTCTCCTCTCCTGAAGGATTTTTCTTCCAGTAAAGCCTCCTCCTCTCTGACAGCTCGGATCAGTTCCAGGTACTTCAGTTCTTGATTACCTTCTCTGCTTCTCAGCTGCAGCATCACTGGATCTAGAGGTTGAGAGCCCCTCAGGATCTGTTTTATTCGGATCTTATCCACTTCAGCCGGTTCGGCCCTTTCTTGAGGAGTATCTGGTGCAGAATCTTATCTAGGCGCCTCATATATTCGGTCATTCTCTCACCTTTCCGCTGGTAGGTGTGTTCATACTGATATACGAGCTCTGCAGCCTTTTCCGTTCGCCCAAAAACTTCCTCCAGAACATTTAAATAATCTAAAGCAGTGCAGTCTTTCTTACTCAATTTTAGGTTTCTTACAGCCTCTGACGCAGGTCCCTTTAAGCTCTCTGTGATCCTTTGCTTTTTCTGAGCTTCAGGGACGTCCCACTCATCCAGAGCCTGCATCGCCTGTTCCACCCATTCTTCGAAGGTTTCTTCTCCCGCCGGAGTTGGTACGTTTCCTGAAAAATTTCTCAACCGTCGATAACCAAAGTTAGTGTGCCGAGGGCTTGTTCTCTGACACTTAGCCAGCAAATCTCCAATAGCCACTATAAATTCAGGCCCGATCATGGCCAACGGACTGGGTGCGGGAACACTCGCGGATTCGCCACGTGGCGCACTTGGCTGAATCAGTTGGACTTCCACCTCATCGGTCAGCTTCACGCTCGCACCCTGAAAACACACTGGAACACCCTTTCTCCACTCAAAAAGAACATACGTGTGAGAGGTATCTGGGTTCTCTTCAATGTCCAGGATTAACCCCCGATGATCTGGCGTCAGCGTGGCCACGGCCTGGCGAATCTGATCTTCGGCCCAAGTGTCTGCAGGAATATCCATGACTACACACAATTCTAACTGACCACTGTGCTCCTCACACCACTTGGCAGCAGTGTCTGGATCCATATTTAACCCTTTAAATGCGTTTTTTCCAGAGACTGGATCCCGGAAACGAGCCCCCACGTGTAGCGCTCACTCCCAGAGGAGCCGCTGAAATTGAACCTCGGGTCAGTCTCCCCGCACTAGGGAATAAATATACTCCAGCACCGTCGTGGATTTTATAAATTATATAGTTTACTAGAATAAATGGCATATAATGAATAACACGGTATACGTAGATATATTTACAGTACTTCGTAATGCGGGAAATGCGCATCGGAAAAGAAATACAAGGCTTCGTAATTCGAGAAACGTGCAGCGGAAAAGAAATACCAGGCTTCGTAATTCGAGAAATGCGCAGCGGAAAAGAAATGAAAAATATATCTTTACCCCCTTTGTGGTTGGGGAGTGAGTCCCGTACAGGTTATGTCCCAAGAATGTAGGTGTGTGTGTGTGATGGTACCCAGGTACAATATTCAACTGGCCAGTGAATTATTTATGAGGTATCTTCGACTAGTCAAGTTGGGGCCCTGTGGGTTTTGAAACAAACAGGAGCGTGCTTTCTATTTTCACAACGGCCTGGAAGGCCTCTCACCCATCCGCCCGATACTTGGTGCTCTGCTCGACCAAGGACGTCTCTCCGCTCGATTTTGACTGGGATTTTATGGGTTACCGGATCCGCTGTCTTGCTTTTCTGTAGCTGCCGCAAGATGTCCAGCTCACCGCCTGCACTCCCTGTCCGATCGATCTGCGGTGCTCCTAACTCGGGGTCCTCCCGTTCACTTGGTATCAGCGTGGGTTATTCTGGTGAAGCACTGGGTCTTCCTCTTATGAGGCGGAATAACCCGGTCTTTCGCTCTGTCAGGCCGCACCTGCGCTCCGGCCTGGTCAATATCACATTCTGCTGCCTTGCGTCTTGCTCCTCTCACTCCCTGGCGCGCTCTGCCAGCTCTCCTCACGAGGCTCAGGATGTCAGCGTCTGTGTCCCACCCACTTCCTGTGTCCGCCCGCAAAGCATGCCGGGAAATGTAGTCCCAATGTTCAGCGTCTCACATTGTGCTTGTCTCCCTCCGGTGGCCAAAAACAAGTACTACACGGCAGGGGATTTAAAACCAGCGCTACAATAGCATCACATTTTGTGGAAAACCATGTTTAATAACATGTGTGGCAACATTTTACTTGAACATGTCTTTTTTCATGCCAGTAGATTTCTTTCTAGAATCTAAAGGTTTAAATGGGATGCAAGCCAACCCAAACACTCAGCACAATCAGACTTTTATCAGTCACTAAAGCAAAACATTGCAAAGTACAGACCAAAGAAAATATATCTGCTCAAATATATAATAAGGAATCTCACCCCTGTTATTCATTGACTTAACTTGGGTTGGGTAATCCACATGAGGAAGCAGGATTCATAACTTTGGATATTTACCTGTTCTCATCCAGGGTGCTGCGGGACCAGCTGTGGACACGTCTCTGGATTTTCCATGAGCTTGTAGTCTCTGCAGTTTAGCGTGGATTTTAATCATTTTGGGGTTTTCTTTTACTACTTGGCAATACATTTTCAGAAATGACCAGTGACGCTGGTGGACAAGATAACCCAACTTTTGAGGTAGGGTTTTTTACATTCTTCTTAAATTGTCTTTAAGGATTAAGTAGGGAAAACTATACCATAACCAGTATTTACGGGTTGTGTATGCCATGTGCAAAGATCAAACATGTGTTTATTTACAGATATATTCCTGCGTATGTTAAAACACTAATTGAGCGTAAATACACAGGGGAGCGTAAAAAACGTTCTATCATTTCCCAAATTGAACTATATATATATATATATATATGTGCAGAAAATCCAGCACTCACAGCTTCAGGTACACATGCCCGGTGCAACGCCTACTATAATAAATCCAGGATGTAAATAGCGGCACTCTGGGTCTTTGAAATAAGATAATCTTTTTATTAGTAAAAGGTCAACGTTTCAGCTTACTCCCCACAAGCTTTCCTCAGGACAAACATTGTCCTGAGGAAAGCTTGTGGGGAGTAAGCTGAAACGTTGACCTTTTACTAATAAAAAGATTATCTTATTTCAAAGACCCAGAGTGCCGCTATTTACATCCTGGATTTAAATAAATATATATATATATATATTTGTAGACCAGGGAAAGGGATCCTTTAGAATTTGGACGCTTAGACAGAAGTGCACATAACAAAATAAAAAGGTTTATTTTCTTTTGGACAGCAGCCATGTAGTCGTTGTGTAAACAAGCAACAGATACAATAAGTATTTCATAATATAAACAGCGGTGCATAAAGACAGCAAGTTCTGCACATGGTTTTCAGAGTCTGTTACATGTGTGTGTCAAAGGATTTTGTTTTTCAGCTCTGAGTCTCCTATTACAATAATCAAGTTTATACAATCTGAATCGATGCACATAATGAATGGGCTGAACAGATTGATTGCTTAGTGACCATTTGTTTTGTTAGAAGTTCATTATGAAGAAATAACCGTCAGAATTTATTGTGTGGAGAAACCTTGGAAGGAAACCTCACCCAGTGAGTGATGCAGTAAAGTGTTTTACCATATTGTGCAACATGACCTACCTCACCCTATCAGACTCTCCTCTAATCTTCGGACCTTAAAAAAAATCCCTTAAAACCCAGTTCTTCAGACTACCATACCACATTACTGATGCAGACCTATTCCTCTCTTACCCACACATAATGATAAAGGCCCCTTCCTTGTCCTCACCATTTCTGAAACAGTAGTGTTCTCCCAAATGTTCGGGTCCGAACCCGAAATCGAACCCCATACAAGTCAATGGGGCTGAAAATTTGGTTTTTAGAGTGCCCTCCAAGAGGGCATATATGCTAGATATTTGCCATAAAAGGTGTATGGGGTTCTGGGTAGTGCCCTGGGGGACAGGAAACAAGGACAAAAAGTAAAAAAAAAAGTTTTTAAAGGAACAGTGAATTTTCCATGAAATAAGGGTTAAAAATAAAAACGAAAAATTCCTTCAAATATTGTGCCTAGGAGGTCCCCATAACCTGCCCGTGAAGTGGCGGATTTCTAGGATGTATAGAGACACTTAAAAACAAAAAAATGACGTTTCAAATGATGGTAAACAGTTTTCCTTTAATCTATCCATAAACAGCTTCTTGGGGCGGCAGTCTGTATGAAAAGATGAGACATTTTCGGACACGCAAAAAAGTTTACTGATTTTTTGGTGGTGAAAAGCAGGAGAATGGAAAATTCTAGACCAAATAGCCGATTTGGAAAGTGAGATAAATGGGAGAATTTTTCTGGTTTGGCTATTTTGACCTAGAATTTTCTCTTCAGTCATTCTCCTGAGTTTCACCTTTCTCTGAATAACCCTGTCAGGGTTATTCAGAGAGCGGTGAAGAGCAGGAGAATGACTGGAGAATGAAAAATTCTAGGTCAAAATAGCCAAACCAGAAAAATTCTCCCATTTAGGCTAGGGTCAGACTAGCGAATTTTTAACGTGCGTTTAGGCGCACTTAATCACGGCCGCACTAGCAGCAAATGACGGGCAATGACGGCCAATATACGAAGTACGGTCGCACGAAAGTCCGGCTGCGCAATGCAAGTGGAAAATGAACGCATTTTTTCGAGAACGCAGAACCGCTAGTACAGACGTACAGAGTAAAAATGCGCATCGTATGACCGTTTAAGCGCTTTCCGTGAAAAAACACCTCAATGCGTTCGGACGCACTTTTTGACGGTCGCTGTGAAAAATGCGTTAGTCTGACCCTAGCCTTATCTCACTTTCCAAATCGGCTATTTGGTCCAGATTGTTCTCTTTTCCTGCCATTCTCCGGGTTTTCACCTTTCTCTGAACAACCCTGAGAGAGAGGTGAAAGCCAGGAGAACTGGCAGGAGAAGAGAACAATCTAGACCAAATAGCCGATTTGGAAAGTGAGATAAATGGGAGAATTTTTCTGGTTTGGCTATTTTGACCGAGAATTTTCACTTCTCCAGTTATTCTCCTGCTTTTCACCGCTCTCTGAATAACCCTGTGAATGTTTAATCCCGAAGTGAAAAATAATATTGCTTTAGATGTTAAAAGCAGGCAATGAGGAAATTTTGTATTTTTTCATACAGCAGTTAAATGCCGCATATTAGGACGTTTTAGGAGGGAAATTACTCACTCAGAACAGAAGCAGACACCACACCTTCATTCTACATAAAATGTATCAAATTGATTAGACCAGACAAAAACATCTGTTGTTATGTTTGAAACAAAAAAGGTCATTTAAAGGTGAAAATCGTTGCACCTAGACATTAGTTTTTAATTCAATATCTAATAAACTGTTGCTTAGAATATTGTGCAGTAAAGAGTCTCCTTATTTCTAGATTTTTTTGTATTTTTTAAGCATTTTTTATACTTTTTTCAAAATTTCTTTTTTTTTCCCGAACCTGAACCGAACACGGCAAAATGTTCGGAGTTCGCGATCTACCCGAACAGGCTAAGTTCAGGCCGAACTCTGAACCGTCCGAACCCGAACCGCTCATCCCTAGTGTTAATGATCCTCATGACCGATAAAACTCTTCTAGACTGTAAGCTCATCTGGGCAGGGGGCCCTCTGCACCTCCTGTTTCTGTTCCTATGTCTTTAATTTTGTATCGTTACCACTGAAAATGTTGGTATTATATAAATGATGATAATAACAAGTACATATATGTCGAGTGCTCCTAACAGGTACCAGCTTTGCAGGTTATGAGCCCAGTAAGCAGTGTTGCACAGAAAAGACAGGTGGCGGTGGAATGCAGGCTGGAGACAAACCAACAGGCTGAGGGCGAGGGGCAGGACACGAAAAGGCTGACCATACACCAGCCAGAACACCCTGGGGATTGATGGAATTGGACAACAACAGGAACTTGGAGAGGCATGAGGATCCAAGGGAGAAGGCTGGGAGAGCAACAGACTAAGCAGGATTAACAAACAGCAACACATAGGACTAGTCTGAGTGAGCTAGAGGGCAACAATGCTGAAGTACTGGCTGACGGGAGACATAGCCTTTTATTGAAAGCAGTTCTTAATTGGTCACCTATGTATGCAAGATGAGGCAGGGACAACCAAGGCTGGGTGAGTTGGAACGGAACTGGAGGACTGGAACGGAAGTACTGGGCTAATCAAAAACCTGGCCTGTAATATGTACAACACAGGAAGGGGGCTACCAGGAGTCATGGCATGTCTGGATCAGTCCTGCCACGGTTCTTCTTCGGTTTGTGCCGTGGCGCTGGATATGGGCTGTAACAATATATTGTTATTGCATAACTTTTTTGTAAGCCCAGACCCGTGTATTTTTTAATTTTTTTCTGAGTTGTTGTGTCAACAACTGTAATGTAAGAGAATTGGAATGTGTTAATCAAATCACGACGCCGGACCCTTATTCATCCTTGAAACCATGTTCTAAATTTTCGCTGTCGTTCACTGGGTTTCAACACATTCGCGTGTTTGTTCAGATGGTACCTGCAGCCATTGAAGCTCTAACTAACTATTTCCAAAAATGTTAAATCTAATCTGTCATCCAAAGAGTCTAGAGCATGCAAGGAGCTGCAAAAAAAAATCATGATTCAATTATTAAACCATCTGACTAAGGGGGCAATATTGATGGAACTTAAAGCACTATCGCAGAGACGTTTGGATGGTAGTGTGATTCCCCCAAACAGGATTTCTATGCAATGGTATGTGCCACACCGACACTTGCAACCTTCTACTGTTTACCGATAGTACATAAAGATGCATTAAACCAACCAGGCACACCTGTTGTTTCTGGTAATAATAATCTCAATGAATCCATCAGAAGATACGTGAATGAATTATTAAAACATTTGCTTAGTTTTCATCATATGTGGAAGATATTAAGGACACTTTACGATTACTTAATAAGTTTGAGATCCCTCCAGACGCATTTATGTGTAGTATGGACGTGGAATGTCTTTACAGCTCCATTCCACATGACTTAGGCTTAGCAGACGCAGAACACTTTTTACCTTTTAGAGGCAGAGAACATCAGGCCCACCGTGAGTTTTTTTACTTGAATTCATTTTGACATGAAACTATCTTCAAGTGAGGGGCAATGCCATGGGTACCGCTTGTGCTCTTTCTTAAGCAAACCTCTACCTGGGTTGGTGGGAAAAATTTGTGGTCTTTTTCCCCATTTGGAACATCATTCATGCAATATCATCAGCTGGAAACGTTATATTGATGACATTCTTGTCATCTGAGCTGTAAGCCACGAGGATTTTCTTGAATTCTGTGAATATTTGAATATAAACCTATAAATTAAAATTTGAATTTCACTTCAGAGATTCAAGAGGTCAATCTGAACTTCCTTGATTTGACCCTTATGAAAAACAGTAAGATTTCCACTACAATTTTCAATAAACCAACAGCTGCCAATAGCTTGTTGAGATGGAGTAGTTATCACCCTATTCAGCTACAAAGAGGTATTCTGATTGTTCAATACCTATAGCTCTGTAGAAATTGTACTGACACTTCAGAGTTAATTGAGAAATCGGAGTTGAGAGAACATTTTTGTCAACAAGACTATGCACATAGGTGCTTAAAATATGCATATGAGAACATCATGGGGTTTCCCTTCAACATGTGGAGGACGTCCCCCACACATCATGGGGTTTCTGCAGCCAAGGGGGAGACCTTGATTGCTCCGAGAGGAGTCTCACAGTGGTCTGACTTCCTTGATGTCAGGCCGTTCTATGGGACCCCTCTTGATGCACATACATAATTGCTCCTGTGTAACTTAATTTTCAGGTGCCACCCGGCAGAGCCAGGTGAATGCCTGAAAAGGAGGGGGTCTTAATCATGGGAAAGGCATCTCTTGCCAAAACATCGGGAATCACGTCTTTCTGCTTAGTAGGTGGCTTCAGTTCTGTACTACTGTTGCTGCTTTTGGTATCTATAGTGAGGATCGGGAGATGTTAGATCTAGATCATATATCATATGCTGATTCATTTATTTCAGATTCCATACTTCCATAAGTTGCACCTTGGTTTTGCTTGATTCATTTTTTGCTTATGCAGTCAGGTCCAGAAATATTGGGACATCGACACAATTCTAACATCTTTGGCTCTATACACCACCACAATGGAGTTGGAATGAAACAAACACAATGTGCTTTAACTGCAGACTGTCAGCTTTAATTTGAGGGTATGTACATCCAACTCAAGTGAAAGGTGTAGGATTTACAGCAGTTTGCAGATGTGCCTCCCACAAGTTAAGGGACCAAAGGTAATGGGACAATTGGCTTCTCAGCTGTTCCATGGCCAGGTGTGTGATATTCCCTCATTACCCCAATTACAATGTGCAGATAAAAGGCCCAGAATTAATTTCAAGTGTGCTATTTGCATTTGGAGTCTGTTGCTGTCAACTCTCAAGATGAGATCCAAAGAGCTGTCACTATCAGTGAAGCAAGCCATCATTAGGCTGAAGAAACAAAACAAACCCATCAGAGAGATAGCAAGAACATTAGGTGTGGCCAAAACAACTGTTTGGAACATTCTCAAAAAGAAGGAACGCACCGGTGAGCTCAGCAACACCAAAAGACCCAGGAGACCACGGAACAACTCTGGTGAATGACCAAAGAATTCTTTCCCTGGTGAAGAAAACACCCTTCACAACAGTTGGCCAGATCAAGAACACTTTCCAGGAGGTAGGTGTATGTGTGTCAAAGTCAACAATCAAGAGAAGACTTCACCTGAGTGAATACAGAGGGTTCACCACAAGATGTAAACCATTGGTGAGCCTCAAAAACAGGAAGGCCAGATTAGAGTTTGCCAAACAACACCTAACAAAGCCTTCACAGTTCTGGAACAAGATCCTATGGACAGATGAGACCAAGATCAACTTGTACCAGAGTGATGGGAAGAGAAGAGTATGGAGAAGGAAAGGAACTGCTCATGATCCTAAGCATACCACCTCATCAGTGAAGCATGGTGGTGGTAGTGTTGATATAGATCAGACTTAAACAGTCTCTTGCTCGAATGCCTGCTGCTGCCAAATAGTGGAGAAGCCAAATCAATTCAAGTGTGCACTGAAAGAAACGACACAGACTCGCTGGCTAGTTTGTCTATGTAGTCTTTCTCGGACAAAGCCGGGTGACTTCTCTGTCTTTATTGAAAAGATACAAGCTTTTATGCTACTTCGTGCGTAAACGAAAAAGGCTGTTGCCCAATATTTTAATCATCGTAAGTAAAATTGTGAAATTGCAGATTTATGTTGAATAATAAAGAAAAGTAAACATTTATCGGTTTGACCCCTTAGTCGTCAAGGGCGTTGTTACAGGATGTTCCAAGATGTTCCAAAATATTCTCTTCTTGATACTAGAAAGAGGAACTACATGTGCTGAAATCGGCTGAGATAGCGTGTTAAGCAAGAAAATAAATAAGAAATTTCTTTTTAATTTCTTTTCTTAAAGCCATACTGTTATATTTGAAATGGGCATTTTTCTAAACTTTCCTTTATTATTAAAGCAGATATATACTATTTCTTGTCCTTAACAGTGTCATGGCATGGGCATGTATGGCTGCCAATGGAACTGGTTCTCTTGTATTTATTGATGATGTGACTGCTGACAAAAGCAGCAGGATGAATTCTGAAGTGTTTCGGAAAATATTATCTGCTCACATTCAGCCAAATGCTGCAGAACTCATTGGACGGCGCTTCACAGTGCAGATGGACAATGACCCAAAGCATATTGCAAAAGCAACCAAGGAGTTTTTGAAGGGACAGAAGTGGAATGTTATGCAATGTCCAAGTCAATCACCTGACCTGAATCCCATTGAGCATGCATTTCACTTGCTGAAGACAAAACTGAAGGGAAAATGCACCAAGAACAAGCAGGAACTTGTCGTGGAAATTTTATTATGTGGACATTATATTCTAGGATGTGCGTGTTTTATACGTTGTCATCTGTCTCCCTGTGTTGGATTTGAATGTGGTTTTAAATCCAAACCAGCGGCAAAACCGTCAGTATGAAAACCTTCTTTTGGGTTTAGAGACATACCTGCTTTTAAGACATTTTAAGCCTTGTCTCAACACTGGTACCGTGTTGAGATAATAACTTTATTTGTCCCCGCAGATATGTCAATAACCCGTAGGAACACGTAGATTGATCTTCACTCAGATACTGATCACTCTGAGCAGTATCTGAATGGGGTCCATATTGACGAGTGACAAGTGACGGGGGATGGGGACAAACATGGCTGACGGGGATCATGGAGATGGTTCAGGGATGAGTCATCTCCAGGAGGCCGGTCGGTCATTCTGGTCTACGCCCCTGTCCTTTTGATATGTAAATGTAATTACTGGGCAACCTGGCTCTCTGTTGTACAGCCAGGGGGCTACTGGGCGTGTGCGATTGTCTAAATAAATTAAACAATCCAGGAGCCACAGCTCACTTGGCCACAGGATTTCCAGCTTGAAGCAGCGTGTCTGTCTGATTCCTCCTGGGATAGAGAAGTACTTCGTTCTTATACAGAAAGAGCTAGATATAGCGTGTATTTTTATAGTGACGGATTTGTTTGTACCTTGGCGCACTTTAATACTGAAGTGTACCTTTCTAGTGCACCAGGACTTTATGCGCAAACACCAAACTTTCCATAACAATTGGCGAGCCAGGTAAGAGGTGAATAGCGGTTAACTTACCTCCGTCGGTTGGCACATCAGGACCAACTTCCATATCTGCATCTAATGCCGCTTGTTTCAGGCGACGCCAGAAACAAACGCATTCCTCCCCAGGATTTTGACAGAGTTTCATCACATCCGTGGTAGAGGAGGCACCATACATCTCTGGAAGTTTGGCTAGCAGGGCAACACAGAATTCCTTACCTCCGGAAGTGGCCTGTCCGTGAGTGACAATGTTGCAGCGGGAAATTATAACCCCTGCTGGTTCTTCTCCTACTTTTGCCCTCAGAACTTGGCCACAGGATTTTCAGCTTGAAGCAGCGTGTCTGTCTGATTCCAGTTGGGATAGAGAAGTACTTCGTTCTTATACAGAAAGAGCTAGATATAGCGTGTATTTTTATAGTGACGAATTTGTTTGTACTGGGCACACTTTAATACTGCAGTGTACCTTTTTTAGTGCACCAGGACTTTATGCGCAAACACCAAACTTTCCATAACAAACTGAAGACAGTTGCAGTAGAGGCCTGGCAGAGCATCACCAGGGATGAAACCCAGCGTCTGGTGATGTCTATGCGTTCCAGACTTCAGGCTGTGATTGACTGCAAAGGATTTGCAACCAAGTATTAAGAAGGGAAAGTTTGATTTATGATTATTATTCTGTCCCATTACCTTTGGTCCCTTAACAAGTGGGAGGCACATCTGCAAACTGCTGTAAGTCCTACACCGTTCACCTGAGTTGGATGTACATACCCTCAAACTAAAGCTGACAGTCTGCAGTTAAAGCACATTGTGTTTGTTTCATTCCAACTCCATTGTGGTGGTGTATAGCGCCAAAGATGTTAGAATTGTATCGATGTCCCAATATTTCTGGACCTGACTGTATCTTGATTTATATGTTTTATATATATATTCTCACCTGTTTTTACTTTTTTCCCATTGACTTTATGCATATTGAGATGACTTTATTTTTTGTATACTGAATAAAGACTATATATAGTTAGGTCCATATATATTTTGACACCGGCACAATTTTCATACTTATTTTTGGGGAATGCTAGGGGGCTCCCTATGGGTACCGGTCCTTGAGCTTTGTCTGAGGACTGGAAGGAGACACATGAGTCTGCTTGGGTAGAACATGGGGGTCCTGCAAGGAAGTAGCACTGGCAAATGTGACCCTGTCGGAGTACAGAGATCTGTCACACTGATCATCGTTTTCCTGGTAGGTGGATGGCCTGGTCGGCTGTTGCCCTGCGTAGGCTAATTCAGGAAAAAAAACTGCTTAGTTAACCCTTTCCCACCACAGGGCTTACTATGACGTCCCCGCTGTGGTTGGCCTTGAAGCCGTGGGGTGGCATAGTAGGCCCTGCTGACGTCAATGGTCCTTCTTCACCCCAGCCACCAGTGGGCATGCCTCGTGCCATTGCCCACCACGACATGTGTCAGCAGGCCAGGGTAGGGGCCCACCGCAGCAGCTGGCAAGCGGGCGTGCTAGTGCATCCCGTCAACTTCAAATCCCTGCCGCAGGGCACAACCTGCCCATGACAAAGGATTCATTTAAACCTTTGTCGCACGGGCTGTATACCTGTGATTAGGAAAAAGAGTGTCATCTGCGCTCGTTTCTATGTGTTCCATGTACAACAAAAATGGAGGTTTTTGTTTGTTTCAATGGCCATTGCAACGTAAGCCCACTCGCCACTTCAAGGCACCTCTTTAGAGTGGGTACCTAACAATTGTAACCAAAAGGCCGCTCTACTGAGCAGCTCCAAGCCCCTCCAGCTGCTTTTCAGCCAAGGAGAGACAAAGATGGTGGGTTTTATTTATACACGCACCAAACACTTCCCATTTGGGATCAAAAACAAAAACATGGAAAGAGGAACAGCTGCAGAACGACGGACTGGTGTTACAAGCAGGATATACATAAATACAGAAAAAATGGCGTCGCGCCCATACTCACTTATTTTCGGAGCGGCAGCGTGTATAAATAAAACCCACCATCTTTGTCTCTCCTTGGCTGAAAAGCAGCTGGAGGGGCTTGGAGCTGCTCAGTAGAGCGGCCTTTTGGTTACAATTGTTAGGTACCCACTCTAAAGAGGTGCCTTGAAGTGGCGAGTGGGCTTACGTTGCAATGGCCATTGAAACAAACAAAAACCTCCATTTTTGTTGTACATGGAACACATAGAAACGAGCGCAGATGACACTCTTTTTCCTTGTTATGTTTTATACATTGACTGGGCTGTTACTCCTGGCAGTTGCTGCCGCTCCGAAAATAAGTGAGTATGGGCGCGACGCCATTTTTTCTGTATTTATGTATACCCGTGATTGGCCGCCTGCATCTGTGCTAGAACATGGCTCGGTTGCACTCCCATGAGATCATGTAAAGATATGTGGAACATCTCAAGAGGAGAGCGGACTGTACGTGAGCCACGTTCAAGCACAGATGCAGACGGCCACTCATGGGTACACAGGCCAAGCGGTTGTTTCTGTGTTAGAGCAACAGGCTACAGACAGTCCCCAGCCGACAGGGGTGGCCTTGTGTAAATATTAATAAAACAGGGGGATAAGGTAATAATAAAATGGGGAGGGTAATTTGTAGAATGGGGGGGGGATGAGGAAATAACTAATAAATTGTGGAGGGAGGGATAATAAATCTGGGAGTAGATTAAAATAAATAAAAGTGGGTATGGATACAGAAGTATTTCATAAAATTGGGGGATATGAAAATGGGAATAAGGCAGTAACAAAATTGGGGGGGAACAATAAACTTGGAGGGGGAAATACTAAAATTGGTGAATAAGGAAATAAAATGGGAAGGGATGTGGAAATTATAAAATAGAGGATCATAAAATTAGGAAAAAATAGGTTTGTAGGCGAAAAAGGGGTTTGTAGGCGCACGTATAGGTATATAATAGGGGTGTGCAGGCATATGTACAGTGGTTTGAGTATAGGGGTGCATATCGAGGCGTTTATAAATATATATGTGTTTGTTTCTGTATAGCGGTTAACAAAAGTGGGCTGCTTCCTTTAACCCCTTAACGCCGCAGGACGTACATTTACGTCCTGCATTAGGCGGGCTTTGACGCCGCAGGACGTAAATGTACGTCCTCGGCGTTTACAGCCCCCCTCGCTTAATACTTACCTCCTCCAGTCGCTCCCATGCTGCTCTGACTCCCGCGGAGTCAGATCAGTGTGATCCCTCCTCCGGCGCTGTGACGTCATCGCGCCGGTGGCGCGATGACGTCAGTTTCAGGCGTCCCCCCCCACCGGAGCAGAGGAAGCGCCTGGAGGGGAGGGATCCTTCGGATCCCTCTATCTCCCGATCGCCTGGTCCCCGGCGGCTGTGGCCAGCATCGCTGGAAGGGTCACAGCCTGACCTTTCCAGCGATGTATGGGGGGTTAACCCCTTAGTTGCCAGGTCGCGACCGGGCACTAATTTGTGCCCGATCGCGGCCTATTTCCGGTGGGGGCCGCCATCTTGGATGGCAGCCCCCACCTCTGGGTCACCCCCCGGTCAACTGACTCATCGCGCCATGCGCGATGATGTCAGTTAACCGGGAACCCCCTAGCTGCAAAGGGATTTCCTATGGAAATCCCTTGCAGGAGATAGGGGGGTTCTTTGAACCCCTTTATCTCCTGATCGGTGGCAGCTAGGGGGTCATGGCTGATATTGCTGGAAAGGCCAGAGCATGTATTTGCATTGTGTATATGTTCGCCCACAATGCACCACAATGGACCACAATGCACTTTCCACTGGCCTGAAGCTTGTAATTTATTTATTTATTTATTTATTTTATTTATAAAGGATTTTACCAGGAAGGATACATTGAGATTTCTCTCGTTTTCAAGTATGTTCTGGGTTCGAGAAGATTGAGTGGTTACAGAAATACAAAATAGTAAAATGCAAGATATTAACACAAGACCAAATATACAGATTATTATTATTAGTAATTGGCTACAGCCTTGCACCTGACCACAGGTCTGGTGCAAGACAGGTTCAACACTATGCCAATCATGGCTCAGAGTCCTGATTGGGCAAATTTTGCCTAAGCATGGGCTCACAGAGCTAAGTCCCGCAGCACACTATATAAGGTTTCCACGCAGCGCTTCTGCACGCATTTGAGAGGAGATTTCATAGGAGATTGTTGTTGTGTATTCTTACTGCCGGTCTGACACACTACTGGGGGGGTCTGGGGGGGGTCTGATTTCTTCCAAATATCTGGGAATTGTTGTAATCTTTGTGCTCAGTTCCAGCAACTATTTTGGGTGCTCATTTCAGCAAAATATTTTGGAATTGAGGTGATCTGTGTCTTGTCACAAGGCCAGTGCCACGCAGTATTTTGGGGGTCACTAATTTCTACAAAATATCTGGGAATTGAGGTGATCTGTGTCTTGTCACACAGCCAGTGCCACACAGTTTTTTGGGGGTCACTAATTTCTACAAAATATCTGGGAATTGAGGTGATCTGTGTCTTGTGACTCACTGCCAGTACCACGCAGTATTTTGGGGGACACTAATTTCTACAAAATATCTGGGAATTGAGGTGTTCTGTGTCTTGTCACACAGCCAGTGCCACGCAGTTTTTTGGGGGTCACTAATTTCTACAAAATATCTGGGAATTGAGGTGATCTGTGTCTTGTCACACAGCCAGTGCCACGCAGTTTTCTGGGGGTCACTAATTTCTAAAAATATCTGGGAATTGAGGTGATCTGTGTCTTGTCACATACCCAGTGCCACGCAGTTTTTTGGGGGTCACTAATTTCTACACAATATCTGGGAATTGAGGTGATCTGTGTCTTGTCACACAGCCAGTGCCATGCAGTTTTTTGGGGGTCACTAATTTCTACAAAATATCTGGGAATTGAGGTGATCTGTGTCTTGTGACTCACTGCCAGTACCACGCAGTGGGTCACACTGATTTAAAGGAGGTTTCTGAGATTTGTAATCTGTGTCTTCTCACTGCCAGCTATCAGGGGGTCCCACATACTTCAAGCAGATTTATGCGAATTGTAATTTGTGTCTTCTCACTGCCACCCATCAGGGGGTCACACTGATTTAAAGGAGGTTTCTGAGATTTGTAATCTGTGTCTTGTCACTGCCACCCATCAGGGGGTCTCACTGATTTATAGGAGGTTTCTGGGAATTGTAATCTGTGTCTTGTCACTGGCTGTCAGCTATCAGGGTGTCTCACTGAGTTATACCAGAGTTCTGTAAATCTTTAATCTTTATACCAGAGTTGAATCAGAGTTCTGTATATATTTAATCTATATATCAGTCACCATGTCTGAAAGAACAAAAAGGACAGGCAGACGCTCCCAGACACAGATAAGAGGGCAAGCAGCCCCTGTGTCGGGAGGCTGTGCCGCCTGGTCGTGGTGGACGTGGTGCATCCTCTGCAGGGGCACGCTTGTCCTTTCTAACTGGTGCTGGCCGTCTTCTTAAGCAGCAGCAACATACAGAGGATTTGGTGGATTGGCTAACCAGGCCATCCTCATCCTCCGAGTCCTCTGCCAGCCAGGCTTGTAGTGCTTTACAGTCCACCTCAGCTGCCAAAGCATTTAATGCAACCTCCATGTCCACAAAAACTTTGTGTAGGTCCTCCTCCTCCTCATCTGTCTCTACCCCCACTGTATGTCCTGCCATGTCATTGCCTGCTACAACCTCCACTGACAGGGATGATGCTACAGTAATGGATGTACCAGCTCCTTCCTCACAATGTGACAGCATCCCATCAGCTGAAGATTTACGCAGTCAGATTAAGTTGCCCCAGCTGCTGCAGCGTAAGAAAAAATATAGTCCCAACCATCCCCAAGCACAGCATCTAAATGCCAGTTTAGCAAAATTACTTGCATTGCAGCAGCTGCCTTTCCAGCTGGTGGACTCTGCTCCCTTCCGTGAATTTGCTGAATGTGCTGTACCACAGTGGCAGGTTCCAAAACGCCATTACTTTTCACGGAAGGCCATTCCAGCACTATACCAGCACGTCGAAGACAATGTTATCGAGTCATTGGGAAAGGCAGTCAGCAACAAGGTGCATGTGACTTTAGACACGTGGTCCAGCAAGCATGGACAGGGTCGTTACATTTCCTTCACGGCACACTGGGTAACTCTGATTGCAGCTGGGAGGGATCCAAGACGGGGCTCTGTGCTGGAGCTTGTTCATCCACCACGCCTCCAGAAAGCTGCTTGTATGAGGTCTGTCTGCTCTACCACCACCTCTCCCTCTTCCTCCTCCTCCTCCTCCTTCTGTGTCTCTGGCGAAGTGGCAGATAAACCGACGCCTGACAGGGTCTACGCAATGGCTCAAGCAAAAAGAAGCCATACTGTGCTTGAGCTGGTTTGTTTAGGGGACAGGGCCACTTGACTGATGCATTTTTAAATTTTTTTAGTCCACGACGCCCAGGGACGTCAAATGTAGGCACCCTTTGCCAGCGTCTTCACCATATGGTGCAGGACTACCTAGGGGCAAGGGCAGACCTGGATACCTTTCCAGCAGATGATCCAATGGCTTACTGGGTGTTGAGATTGGATCACTGGCCAGAACTTAGCCAATATGCTATGCAGCTACTAGGTTGCCCTTCATCTAGTGTGCTTTCTGAAAGGACGTTCAGTGCCGCTGGAGGTTTTGTCACAGAGAAAAGAGTGTGTCTGTCCACCGACTCTGTAGACCGGCTGACATTTATAAAAATGAATCCGTCCTGGATCAGCAGTTATCAATCCCCTGATGCTGACGTAACGGAATAGATCGGGGATGTCTTCTGCATTCACAAAACCTCCAGCACTGAACTCTTCCACAATACCACAAAAGGGTTACGGTGTGAATGCACTTGCTGCCATGAAAGGCACAATATTTGGCTGCACTGATGCCTGTGCCAGATTTATATCATTTAAATTTTTTGAACCGCAGGGTCCAACCCTGCACTCTTCCACAATACCACAAAAGGGTTACGGTGTGAAGGCGCTTGCTGCCATGAAAGGCACAATATCTGGGTGCACTGACGCCTTTACCAGATTCATATATTTTTAATATAGGACCGCAAGGTCCACCCCTGCACTCTTCCACAATACTACAGAGGGGTTACTGTATGATGGTACTTTCTGGCCTCACAGTCTGGCACCAAAAGCATAATATCTGGGTGCACTGACGCCTTTACCAGATGCATATCTTTTTAATATAGGACCGCAAGGTCCACCCCTGCACTCTTCCACAATACTACAGAGGGGTTACTGTATGATAGTACTTGCTGGCCTGGCAGTTTGGTACACAAAAGTACAATATCTGGGTGCACTGACGCCCATTACCAGATTCATATCTTTTTAATATAGGACCGCAAGGTCCACCCCTGCATTCTTCCACAATACTACAGAGGGGTTACTCTATGATGGCACTTGCTGGCCTGGCACCAAAGGCACAATATTTGGGTGCACTGCCACTGACGCCTGTATCAGATTCATATCCTCAGAGGGGTTACTGTGTGACGGCACTGTTGCCGACGCTAAAGGCCCAATTTTAAAGCATCTATTGTTATTTTCATCGAAAGCCTGCATAAGTTTCACAATAATTTAGCCAAAAAATCACTAAACTTTTTCTGCGTGTCCGAAAATGTCTCCTCTTTTCATACAGACTGCCGCCCCAAGCAGTTGTTTATGGATAGATTAACCCTCTCGTTGCTGAGCCTTTTCACACCTCTGTGCTGAGGTCATTTTTACCGCTTTCGCTCATCATGTTTAACCGCGTTTTGTAGCCATATTTTGATATATGACCCAGACATATTATATATCGTTCTTTCCGGCAGACTCCACAGATTCATAATATGTCATTATTATATGTATACGTTATGTCATGTCTGTATATTATAACAAAAATGCAATAAAATTAGAATTTTCAATAATTTATAATGTGTAAAGTGTTTGTTTATTTCACATTTTAACATGCGATCGTTTGCGGTTATATTTTGTATGGGGTGCGCTTGTTAAAAAAATTAGAAATGGGGACTCGTTACATTTTTTTTTGGGGAAAATGTTCGCTTTTTTTAACAAACGCACCGCATACAAAATTCGTTAGTGCAGCAATATTGCTCACATTATAACTGAAATGGGAACAATATTGCTGCATTAACAAAACAAAAACCAAAAAAAACTTCTTTTTTTTTTTTTTTAGAATTTTTTTGTAGACTTTTTTTAAATATATATATTTTTTTAATTTTTATTTTTTACAAAACTTTTTTCATTATCATGTTTGATATCGTTGGAAAGGCCATGCTCTGGCCGATCCAACGATATCAAACATTAACCCCTAGCTGCCACGAATCAGGAGATAGGGGGTTCATTGGAACCCCCTATCTCCACCATTGGTGGCAGCTAGGATTTAACTCCAGGACTGGCGTCATCGTGCTATGCACGATGACGCCAGTCCTCAGGGGGAGTTCCTGGAGGCTTGGCCGACATCCAAGATGTCGGCCAGCTCCGGGAAAGGATCACGAACCGGCGCTTTTCAGCGCCGATTCGTGATCCGGCTCCCCAGGGGTTAATTGCAGCCACTGTTTGGAAGGGCAGGCTGTGCCCTTCCAAACGGTGCCTGGATTAACTCCCTGCCCCCCGGCGATCGGGAGGGAGAGAGGTCCGAAGGACCTCCCCCCTCCCTTTCAGGCGCCTCCTCTGCACATGCGGGGGGGGCACCTGAATTAGATGTCATCGCACCGCCGCGATGACATCTAATTGCTCCGCCAGGGTCCCGAGTGCTGGGCTGACATCCAAGATGTCAGCCCGCACTGGGGGGCGCAGAAATCCGCCGGAATCCAGTGGATTGCTGCCTCCTGTGCATGGACGCGCTCAGCGCATCCATAGCACAGGAGAACCACTTGGCTGGACGCGCTGAGCGCGTCCATAGCAGCCAAGTGGCTTAAGAAAACCCATTTACCGTAATTTGAAATGTAATTTTTTGGTTTTTACATATTTCTATACATCCGAGAAATCCACCACTTCACTGGCAGGTTATGGGGACCTCCTAGGCACGATATTTGAAGGAATTTTTCGTTTTTATTTTTAACCCTTATTTCATGGAAAACTCACTGTCCTTTTTAAAAACATTTTTTTTAAACTTTTTGTTCTTGTTTCCTGTCCCCCAGGGCACTACCCGGACCCCCATACACCTTTTATGGCAAATATCTAGCATATATGCCCTCTTGGAGGGCAGTCTAAAAAACCGAATTTTCAGTCCCATTGACTTGCATTGAGTTCGAGTTCGAATCCGAACATTTGAAAAGTTCGAGTTCGAGTGCGAACCGAACTTGGGGGTGTTCGGCTCATCCCAATTGGCCACCTCGCTGAGCGCAGTTAGTGAGCTCAGAGCTGCAAAGCTTGATTCTCCTGTGGAGGATCGCGGTATGCAGCTCTGTCGAACGAGCGTCATATCGTTTGACAGGGTGGCTTTCAGCACGTCCATTGTAGAGCATGCAACTCGTGTGGACGCTACACCGTGTGGCCCGCCCCGTCGAAACATCACAATGCTGCGTCAGGAGGTGCATCAGTACAAGGACGTTGGGAGGTGCGTCAGTACATACGCGCATAGTGAGCTCGTCTGACACCGGCCTAAGCAGCCACATATAAAACCATATGGTACTTAACACCCCAACCCCCCCAAAAAAAATCACATTGCACCTTCAAAAAGTAAACAAATATACATTATTGGCACCTTTTAAAAAAAAGTCCTTATGGAGTCATGGAACCTGTATAAGTATAGTTTTCCTTTGGAAGATGGTGGTCTCTCAATATCCACTTCTCTAAAAAAATAAAGCTGGATCATACTCCCAAAATGATAAGAAAATAATTGCACTGCACAGTATAAAAGAAACACACTTGTGAAATAGTGGCTTCAGTCAACTCACATTTGTAGGATGCTTGAATCTACTCCTCTACCAAGCCATCAGAGTTTTGAGCTGAATGCTAAAATGCTAACTAAATGGAGAAATCTTACAGTTAAGTAAAAAAAAAAAACGATAACAGACGTGAGATTTTTCCCAACTCATCCATGTTCAAAATTAAATAGAACTTTAATCCTAAATGGGATTGTGTACATATTACTTTAACTGGCTAACAGGTTCATGTGTAAAGTGTGTTTCTGGGCAAATAGAACAAACTCCATTTAAAAAAAAAATAGAATGTCTCTATTTTCATCCACTGAAACATTTGTCTCTTTCGACACTAATTTTTATCTGTTTCTTTTTATCAGATAGAAGATGGAAATCATTACCACACCATGTCTGTCTATGACAAAAAGCTCTCCGGAGATGACAAAAAGCAGATTGAAAGTGAAATCGTCAAAGATCGAAATAAACTTGCATACACTGTGACTGATGTACCACCTTGGTATCTCTGCATATTTCTGGGTATTCAGGTAAAGCTGAAGTTTACAAAATAAAGAAGAGGGTAAAGCGCCCACCGGAAACGAATATCAAAACCACTCGCTGAATATTGTGTATGGAGGTTTCTCTATGTACCTGAACAACAATTTTGAAAGATTTGAACAACACAGCGCTTATAGGACCTAGGTCCGTAAGAAAGTGGAGTAGACACGCTATACGTCCATAAACACAATTGTTCTTTTCTTCAAGCAATATGCTTCTTTAAAATATGGGTAGTTGGACATATGCTGCAGGAGAAAAGACCAAAAATTGCGCAGTACATCGATACTGAATGAAGAAAAATTTGGTTGATATCCAACTCACATTTTTGGAGAGCCTATGCCCGGCTCTTAGGAAAATGGCAAGTAGGGACTTGTATAAGGTGCCCAGATACCCTTCGGTCTGCTCCTCTGGTGTCGCCAAAAGAAATAGTGCTGAAATATAGATTGACAAGACCAGAGAAGAGCACCTCTTGGTGCAGTAAATCACAAAAAACTTGGCAATTAAAAGAAGGCTAAATTCAAACTCACAAACAATGAGCCTCTATTGGCTCCGTCACAATTTGTGCAGGGAATTATACAGGAGTTCCCCAAACCTTCTTTGCTCAGGATCATAAAGGCAAACAGCAATCAAGTTAAAAACATTAATTTGTTTACAACAGATGCTATATCTACCAGGACGCGTTTCGCCCTCAAGGGCTTCCTCAGCTGGAGATTACATGTCTGTTCATGCTGCTGCCTTTATATATAATCAATAAATTTATCAAATTTAAATTTATTGATTATATATAAAGGCAGCAGCATGAACAGACATGTAATCTCCAACTGAGGAAGCCCTTGAGGGCGAAATGCGTCCTGGTAGATATATCATCTGTTGTAAACAAATAAATGTTTTTAACTTGATTGCTGTTTGCCTTTATGATCATGAGAAAAGAAGGTTTGGGGAACTCCTGTATAATTCCTTGCGCAAATTGTGACGGAGCCAATAGAGGCTCATTGTTTGTGAGTTTGAATTTAGCCTTCTTTTAATTGCCAAGTTTTTTGTGATTTACTGCACCAAGAGGTGCTCTTCTCTGGTTTTGTCAATCTGTATTTCAGTACTATTTCTTTTGGCGACACCAGAGGAGCAGACTGAAGGGTATCTGGGCACCTTATACAAGTCCCTACTTGCCATTTTCCTAAGAGCCGGGCATAGGCTGTCCAAAAATGTGAGTTGGATATCAACCAAATGTTTCTTCATTCAGTATTGATGTATTGCGCAATTTTTGGTCTTTTACTGTGTTTTCTCCTGCAGCATATGTCCCACTACCCATATTTTAAAGAAGCATATTGCTTGAAGAAAAGGACAATTGTGTTTATGGACGTATAGCGTGTCTACTCCACTTTCTTACGGACCTAGGTCCTATAAGCGCTGTGTTGTTCAAATCTTTCAAAGCTGAAGTTTGAATTTTTAATTTATACTATTATAAAAAAATCAGTGAAATTGGATGTGTTCTACTTTTATATGTCTAAATTAAACACTGAAGTAAGAATGAATTCATGGACTCCATGCTTACCGTAAGGATTGCCAGTTCATACATCTCAGAAGTGAACCACAAATGGTGAAGTCCTTTCACACTGACCATTTGCTCCTTTCACTTATCCCAGTGACAGGGTAAGGGCATGTCCTATGTATGAGCTGTATATAGGACTTCTAGTTTAGACAGCAATACATAGAACAATTTTGAATATAATGGCTGATGGATATTAAGCTGCAAGATATTATAAAATTATTATGTTTTACAGGTACTTAGGAAATAGTTTATGTGATAAGTGAATTTTATTCCTGTATGAATTTCTAGTGATCGAAAGATTTGGAAAATTTGCTTCATATGATGACCTGATCGATTTAATAACACCAGGCAAAACACTCCACCGCAAACATTTTTTATATTCTCTCTTTTAACACAAGCTTTTAAGGTTCTTCTATTAAAAATGGAAACTATTTCAGTAGAAAATTTAATTTTGACTTTACTACCCATTAAAAATGTGATTGGTGAAATGGATAGTGTCACGTATTCCCCAGGAGTAGAGAAAACCATTCCCTGTATGTAGCGTTACCCCTAACCTTTCCGATCCTTAGAGTTGTCGGGTTTTCAGAAACTATCAGGGTTATTCAGAGAGCATGAAAAGCAGGAGAATGACTGCAGAATGACTGGAGAATGAAAAATTCTAGGTCAAAATAGCCAAACCAGAAAAATTCTCCCTTTCATCTCACTTTCCAAATCGGCTATTTTGACCTAGAATTTTTCATTCTCCAGTCATTCTCCAGTCATTCTCCTGCTTTTCACGCTCTCTGAATAACCCTGTATATATATATATATATGTGTGTGTACTCGTGGACTGTCAATAAACCAGGGGGCAGATATCAGAAACGTAACTTGCCAAAGCCAGACGGTTATATACCAGAATCGTTGATAGCCAAAGCCAGGGAGTCAGATACCAGAATTGTTAATTGCCAAAGCCAGAGGGTTCAGAATACCAGAATCGTTAATTGCCAAAGCCAAGGGTCATACACGGAATAGATATGTTATCTCAAATGCTAAGTAGCACTGAGGGGAAATGAAACCACGTCAGGGCGTTGATCACTGCTGACTGTAAGGTTATATAAACCAGATGGCACGCATCATAGCTCCGCGCCCTGCCCCTCCGCTTGTCACGTAATCCGCACCGGCTTGTATTTTATCCGGCGCTTGGACAGCGAACAGCATGGAGGATGCTGCCGGGGGCGCCAAAGGTACGTGACAGATAGTATGTGGGTTACGGTCAACTCAAGCAATCATTTCCTGTGTCACAATCCAATCATGACTCTAAATGTGTTTAACCTCTTTGAAAGGGTTAAAATGTAAGCTGCCAAGAGGCATTCAATTAAAGATGACTGTCACGATCTGTGCCTGCACCTGTTTAGATCCGTGCCTGAACCTGGGCGATTACATATAAAGTGCTGCCCTCATGCACAGCACTGGCAAACCAGCACACAAACAGTCAAACGCTAACACACACACTTGAAGTCATGTGAACTGTCTGAATAGGTCCACTCCAGCCTTCCCACAATGCTTCTGCATTGTCACTTCTGTGTCCATTGTAGCAAGTTATACTCTGCTCTGCTCCTGCAAACTACCATGTACTAGACCTCTTGCTTGCCTACTGGCACTCTCTACTAGCCCTTGACCACGGATCGCCCCCTGACAAGGCTCTCTGTATAACGCCTGGATCCCCCCTGTGTCTGTCTAGTACTCCAAGGTATCTCTGTCAATACCCCCTGTGTGTCCCTGCACACTAGGCTCAGTCCCCCAAACCCAGGTCCCACCACGGCATACGTCGGGAGCCACTCTGGCAGAATGCAGAAGCCCACTACTGAGCTCGCAGGGATTCTACCAGCCCTGGACAATCTGGCATATCAACTCTGTCTAATGCTGGGGGATATATGGACTTTAATGGACTCTCTAAAGAGCACCTCTCCCAAGGTGCGTGTTCCTCCTGGGAAGACAGCTAAAGGCCCAATGACTCCTGAGGAACATACCCAAGACAGACCTATAACCTCTGTATGTACTGTGGGGGTTCTGATCACTGGCTCTCGAATTGCTCACTGAGACCCCCAAAAAAGCTAGCTCCTGTGTCCGAGCCTGCTGCGGTCTCACGGCAAACTCCTGTGTAAAAGTCTGCTCTCAGAAAAACTCCGGTGCCCAGAGATGCACCCCGACCCAAGTTGACTGCACCTTTTATCCAAACCTGCCCCCAGGAGACCTCCAGTACCCAAGCCTTCTCCCAGAAGGCCTCTTAAGCCAAAACCTGCCCCCAGAAAAATCATGCCCGCTGTACCCAGGGATGAGGAGCCTTTGAACTATGCAGAAGAGGAGGAAGAGCCTGAACTGAATATGGACTAAGAAACCACAGTACCCGAGGAGTTAGACCATCCAACCCCCATGGATGTTATGACTATCCAGATTCCGGGTGTGACTTCCATCACTCCCAGGAAGCTCTCCAAGACCGGTGTTGCTTATGCCCCTAAACCGGCACCCAGAAAGAACTCTTCACCAGATGAAGAGGGTCCCTACTGCATACAGGGAACCTTCTCATTACCGACATTCAGTACAGCCTGTACCATCCAAAACAATGTGGGAAGAAAACCCCTAGCCCTGGAATGTTTATATGTATCCATTGGAACGGTGGTCTGTAAGGAGGACCTGGCAAGATTCGAGGAGGCGTTGAAAATCAATGAAGCCGCAACACAGCCCAAGACACAGGTGGCGCTGAGTAACTCCCATTACTTCCAGCCAGCATGAGCCACAGCCGTCCTCCTGGTCCTGTTCTCCACCTGAATCCGGGAAAGAGGAATGAAACACTGTGGACTCGGATGATGAGCCTCCGCTAGAGACAGCCCAGCGCTCTCAAGGACCCCAGGTCTGCATACTGGATATCCTGGTGCCACCTCAAAAACTGCTTCCCAAACTAGAGGGGCTTGTCGTGCTCCAGTCCACCACTATGACCCGGTGAAGGAGTTCTTACTGTTCAGCAATTCCTCCTGTGAGTCTGGTCCAGAATGGGAGGACAGCGATGAAGACATGCCCTGCAATAATCTGGCCTCTTACCTGTGTCACTCAGTCCCCAACGTCAGACCTCAGCATAAGAAACCTGTTACCACCAGGTGTGACGCCGTGCCCAAGGAACCCCGTGATGGAAATCCATAAAAGCTTCCTCCCCACCTATGTACAGATGGCTTTTTCTGTAATGGCGATTGACCCGGCAGAGAGTAACAAACCACCAGAGCCACCGTATCTCTCCCTAGCCCAGTGATGTATCTTGGCCTAGGCAGACAAGGCCTAGGCCTAGGGCGGCATTTTTCAAGGGGCGGCAAAAAATGCCACCCTCTACGCTAAAAAAGCCGCCCCGCCGCTCACTGGGACCCATGGCCCCGGTTTCAAGATCCAAGGCCTCAGCTCCGGGCCACCAAGCTTTCTCCCTCCAGCACGCGTAGCTTCTGTTAAGTGGAGCTGAAGGAGGGAAGCGCTGGGTTGCCATAAAGACGAGTCTGCGCTGGTGGGCGGAGCCTCTCTCTTCATGGCAACACACACCCGGCGGCTGTGGGGGCTCTGGTAGGGGGCTAAAGACTATGGGGAGACAAATATGGAGTGACTGGGGGCTGTATTGGGGAACTCAATGGGGCACAGACCCTGCTTCCTCCCAGTTCAGCAGCCACATGTACTCTGCAGCGCTGGGAGGAAGGATCATATGACTTCACTTCCTCCCAGTGCTGCCTCCAGCATGATGAACGTGCAGCTGCATGATCTCCACAGAACGGTTGCTCCCTGGACCCATCCCCAGTTTCAAAGGTGAATTGAACACGGGGGAGGTGGATCGAACATGGGGGGGTATGAAATAGGGTTCCCACCCATCCGGTTTTGACCCGGACTGTCCAGTTTTGGAGTCATGTGTCCAGGTTTGACACCCACTGCCACCCGGACACATGACTCCAAGTCAGTACTGGCACATTTCCTCCCCATTCTTACATTTCATGCACGTTCCCACGTCGCCGCAATCCTCTTTTCTATCTGTTTCTCCATTCTGGAGACGCAACAGGTCCGTATTGCCCACTGCCAGTCATGCGCAGGCGCAACAGCTCACGTGACGTTCAAGTGCTTGCTCATGGCCTGTCGTGTGTGTGCGGCGATCCCGGGACAGCTCCCAAAACTCCTGAGCAACGAGACGTCAGTGCTGTGCTCCCTGCCAGTGGTGCTGTCAAAACAAGTGGTCCTCCAAAGTCAGGTCCAGTCCAGATTTACTACGTCCACCGAGTCTGAGACAAGCAACTCCTGTGTTGTGTGAGTGAGCACTGCATCAGTCATGATACCAGTCTGCCATGCATAATACCAGTCTGCCAGCCATGATACCAGTCTGCCAGCCATGATACCAGTCTGCCATGCATAATACCAGTGTGCCAGCTATGATACCAGTCTGCCAGCCATGATACCAGTCTGCCATGCATAATACCAGTGTGCCAGCCATGATACCAGTCTGCCATGCATAATACCAGTGTGCCAGTCATGATACCAGTCTGCCAGCCATGATACCAGTCTTCCATGCATAACACCAGTGTGCCAGCCATGATACCAGTGTGCCATGTATAATACCAGTGTGCCAGCCATGATATCAGTCTGCCATGCATAATACCAGTCTGCCAGCCATGATACTAGTCTGCCTGTCATGATACCAGTCTGCCATGCATAATACCAGTGTGCCAGCCATGATACTAGTCTGCCTGCCATGATACCAATCTGCCATGCATAATACCAGTGTGCCAGCTATGATACCAGTCTGCCAGCCATGATACCAGTCTGCCATGCATAATACCAGTGTGCCAGCCACGATACCAGTCTGCCATACATAATACCAGTGTGCCAGCCATGATACCAGTCTGCCACCCATGATACCAGTCTGCCATGCATAATACCAGTGTGCCAGCCATGATACCAGTGTGCCAGCCATGATACTAGTCTGCCTGCCATGATACCAGTCTGCCATGCCTAATACCAGTGTGCAAGCCATGATACCAGTCTGCCATCCATGATACCAGTCTGCCATGCATAATACCAGTGTGCCAGCCACGATACCAGTCTGCCATACATACCAGTGTGCCAGCCATGATACCAGTCTGCCACCCATGATACCAGTCTGCCATGCATAATACCAGTGTGCCAGCCATGATACCAGTCTGCCATGCATGATACCAGTGTGCCAGCCATGATACTAGTCTGCCAGCCATGATACCAGTCTGCCATGCATAATACCAGTGTGCCAGCCATGATACCAGTCTGTCATGCATAATACCAGTGTGCCAGACATGATACCAGTGTGCCAGCCATGATACCAGTCTGCCACCCATGATACCAGTCTGCCATGTATAATACCAGTGTGCCAGCCATGATACCAGTCTGCCATGCATAATACCAGTGTGCCAGCCATGATACCAGTCTGTCATGCATAATACCAGTGTGCCAGCCATGATACCAGTTTGCCATGTATGATACCAGTGTGCTAGCCATGATACTAGTCTGCCAGCCATGATACCAGTCTGCCATGCATAATACCAGTGTGCCACCCATGATACCAGTCTGCCATGCATAATACCAGTGTGCCAGCCATGATACCAGTTTGCCATGCATAATACCAGTGTGCCGGCCATGATACCAGTCTGCCATGCATAATACCAGTGTGCCATAATATATATGCATAATGTAAATATACGCATAATTTATACACTACAAAAAAAATGGCTGCCCATGCCCAACACTAGAGTGTTCGGGTTTGGCTTGAAGAAAAGGTGGCAACCCTAGTATGAAATGAGTCTAGGGGTATGAAGTGAGTGTGGGGGTGTCTGAAATAAAATGAGTGGGGGTATGAAACGAGTGTGGGGGAGATGAAATGAAATGAGTGTGGGGGATTTGAAATGAGTGTGAGGGGTGTGGAATGAGTGTGGGGATGAAATTAAATGAGTGTGGGGGGAGATGATATGAAATGAGTGTGGGGGTATGAAATTAATTGAGTGGGGAAGATGAAATGAGTGTGGGGGATAAAATTAAATGAGTGTGGGGGAGATGAAATGAGTGTGGGGGGTATGAAATGAAATGAGTGTGGGGAAGATGAAATGAAATGAGTGTGGGGGAGATGAAATGAGTGTGGGGGTATGAAATTAAATGAGTGGGGGTTATGAAGTGATTTGGCGGTATGAAGTGAGTGTGGGGGTATGAAGGGAGTGTGGGAGGTATGAAATAAAATGAGTGAGGGGGTTGGAAGTGAATGTGGGGGGGCATAAAATAAAATGAGTGGTGAGTGGGGGGTATGAAATGAAATGAGTGGGGGGTGATGAAATGAGTGTGGGTGGATGAAATGAAATGAGTGTGGGCGGAGATGAAATGAAATGAGGTTGGGGGAGATGAAATGTGTGGTGGTATAAAATGAAATGAGTGGGGAGAGATGAAATGAGTGTGGGGGTAGGGATGAGCCGAACACCCCCGTGTTCGGTTCGCATTCGAACTCGAACAATTTCAAAAGTTCGAGTTCGAACTCGAACCGAACTCAATGCAAGTCAATGGGAGTCAAAAGTTCGGTTTTTAGATTGCCCTCCAAAAGGGCATATATGCAAGATATTTGCCATAAAAGGTGTATGGGGGTCCTGGTAGTGCCCTGGGGGACAGGAAACAAGGACACAAAGTTTTAACAAAAGACATTTTTAAAGGAACAGTGAGTTTTCCATAAAATAAGGGTTAAAAATAAAAACGAAAAATTCCTTCAAATATCGTGCCTAGGAGGTCCCCATAACCTGCCCGTGAAGTGGCGGATTTGTAGGATGTATAGAAACATTGCCATCAGAGACCCACACACGACACCTAGCCACCCTTAAGGGGTCAAAATGCACAGGGACTGGCTACTATCCTGTTAGATGAGGGAATGTATTATGTGTATAAAGCAAGGTATATATGACAATGGATAGTCAGAGACTCTAGGGACTCAGCTTGTACGCTTTATGATAGACATTTCTAACACAATAATAATTGTATGCTCACCTAGGCCCTTCGGGAGAGGTACATGACATACAAATATTGGAATATTACGTTTAAATCTAAGGAGTGTGATAAAGATTTTATTAATGACTAATTAATGACGTAACATCTACATCATTAATGATTGGCTTTACAGAGCCCTGGTCCTTAAGGGGTTAAACAGCATATCAGAGAGGATCATATAGTAGAAATGAACACTTCTTAGAATTCAAAACAAGCACAGTGTTTGTTCATACATGTGCAGAAGCCCCCAGCCCCCCACCCAGTCTGCAGGCAATGTATCAAATTCGAATTGCTAATTAGAAACACCTGTTATTTCCAAACACTAATTAAACACCTGTTGTTTACGCCGTTTGAGAGCACAGGTCATTTAGAGGTGAGAATCTTTGCACCTAGACATTGGTAGTTTTTTAATTCAATACCTAATAGACTGTTGCTTATAATATTCTGCAGTAAAGAGTCTCTTTATTTCTAGATTTTTTAGTATTTTTTTAAGCATTTTTTATACTTTTTTCAAAAAAAATTCAAACTCGAACCGAACACGCCAAAAAGTTTGAAGTTCGCGAACTTTCGAACTGATTGAACCGAACAGCTCATCCCTATGTGGGGGGTATGAAATGAAGTGAGTGTAGGGGGAGATGAAATGAAATGAGTGTGGGGAGAGATTAAATGAGTGTGGGGGATATGAAATAAAATGAGTGGAAGGGGTATGAAGTGAGTTGGGGTAGGAAGTGAGTGTGGGGGTATGAAGTGAGTGTCGGGGGTATTAAGTGAGTGTGGGTGGTATGAAATTAAATGAGTGGGGGAGATGAAATGGGGGAAGGCTATACACCTTCAATGTATGGGTCATTTGATATATATTGTATACTTGTGTCTGGCAATTGGTCAGGAGGGCTAATTTATTGGACGGTGGTCCTGTTCTATGAATCCGCTTTATGACTGCTGAATTGTGGCATCTGCTGGACGGCATGTACTACATCCATCATTGGGTCTGCAGAGGAAAATCTGGACCCCTCTATTGTTAAAAATAATTTTTGACTAAATAGCGAGTGGCTAGCTTCTCTGTAACCTCTCCTCATTGTTACGAAGGTACACTATTTAGACCACGCCTTATTCACTCCCTACTTTCCATCATTTCATTTATGTCTTTTAATAGTGTGTTTTACCTTTTTGATATTGTCTGACTTCTAATTAATAAATTCATTATGTTGTTTGTGGACGGTGAAGCCTCTGATGGATCTGTGGTGACAACGATGGACCTCCCAGCCTATGAAGCATGAAGCCTATGAAGATATTTTTTCCACTTTGAATCTTATGGGATTCACATGTTTAAACCTGTTGAACGCAATCACCGAAAGTCAGGGCATTGCCCTGACACTTTGGTGCAGTTCAGCATTCACGAAATTGCACTGTACAGTGAAATTCACTGTTCAGTGCAATTTGGTGGCAAGTTTGTCACTTATTGAATAACTCTTCATGAGGTTTTTCGTCACATAGTTTCATAAGTGCATCTTGGTTTAAATTTTTTTTTTTTTTGTGGCAAACTTTAGGGAAGTATAGTGGATCAAATATAGTGAATTCACCATTTAAGGATCTGCCACCATATTCAAAGTAGTTTTCATCATGGTTTCTGCCAATGTTGTCTATCAGAAGGGATTTTTCTCCCTACTTTCTAATGTTATTTAAGTCAAACTAATCTAGTATTGTTTTTATTATTGGTTTCAGAATTCTTTCTGTTACAGTTCAATGGAGATCAGCAGTTTAAAATGGCTGAAGTACTTTCCACTTTACATCAATTTCGCCTGCAGTTGTTGCATTTTTATCCTCTGGAAAGCTGAAGTTTGCTGGAGTTGCAACAACGGTGACTTTTTTACTCTTCTTTGCAACAACAGTGGTTATTGAAATAACCCTACAAGTGACAATCGCATGGAAAGTTAAATACCTATGCAAAATGAGGCAGAGACCCAATGCAAGGTGAGAAGAATATGAAAAAGATGCGATTAGCTTTTAGAGACATTCAGATCAAGATCTTCAGAACCAGAACAATGAAGTCCTTAAAGGGATACTCTAGGCAACATGACCACCTAAGCTTTTTTAGGTGGTCATGATGCCCTGAGTATGCCCTTGTCTGTCCCCCCTCCCTCCGCTCAGCCGATCAGCTGAAACAGCTGAAAACCGCTGAGAGACGCAGAGGACTTTACTCCGCCCTCCCAGCTGTCAGTCAGCAGAGCGGGATTCATATTTCCCGCTTCTGCCGACTATTGCCGAGTAGGAGACGTCATCGTGCTTTCAGCGTGATGACGTCTCCAACTCGCCGCAGTAGCTGGCGGCAGTGGCTGAGGATTAGTGTTGCGCGCATCCTCTTGCGCGCAACACTAATCCAAGAAGATGGAGCAGGGAGGAAGCCTGCTGATTGGCTGGCTTACGTGAGAGGCGCGCATGCGCGCTTCTCACGTAAACCATTAGCCAAGTGAAAGTTAGAAGGACGGGAGCGGAAGAGGAGGGAGGTGAGTATATAAAAAAAAAAGACGCTGTTGGAAACAAGTGGATTTTAGGGTAAGTATTAGAGTAAAAAAAAATAAAAAAATCCCTACCTATTTATTGAGGGAATAGGTATAGTTTAATGTAAGAAAACGGGGGGATTTTTGATTAGAGTGTTCCTTTAATCCAGCTCTGCTTATGACAATGTCTAAAAAGTGCAAGCCTTAGACAAAAAGCTTACAGAGACATTTTTTGTTTTTTAAAATTATGAGATTCCAACCTTTCTTTTTTTTATGCAATAAACTTGTTCACTACTTTGCATATTTTGTCTGTTATTGTCTGTGTGATCTGTGAGGTAAAAGGTCAGCTATGGAATATTGCGATCATGCTTTCCTATCATTACAAAACATATTTATTTTGCTTCTAAACTTGATAACTGGTCTAATAAAGGCCATCCAATGTAGATAAGAGTCTGGAATGTCATATGCACTTTAAACCAAAGTCTTTTATTGCAGCTATAGTATCATCTTTGCTTGAAGATCTTTATTTGTAATAATGAGGAGTCTTTTTTTCGTAAGCAAAAGTAGTACGCACCAATGACAATTGTCAGGTTTCTGTACAATTCCCTGTCATACATAAAATTAGTGTTTGTGTTCATCTATCAAAAATCCCTTGGCCTTATTCCATCCCAGCTATTCAGTTAACGACTCTGAATGTAATACTTAAAGGGACACTACCACTTACATAAGCTGTAACTACTTGTGCATTACAAATAAAACCACCTTATAAAACACAGACTGCTGTGTTGTTTGCCTTTGACGTAATTGCATGTAAAATGGAAAAAATAAGGTTTTAATCTCTTGTGTCCAATTTGTGTATTTTCCCCATGAGGCAACATTTACCAAAATCTTTGGTTTGCAGCTCATGTTTATCTAATCTACATTATTTAATAATACATTATTTAATATTCAGCTGGAAGAGGGATGTTTAGAGAAGGAGGGTATTGTTCTCCAGGCTAACTGAGATACTGAGATAAGCTATGGCAGCTGAATGAGATATGACAGGGAATTTAATCTCCCCCCTGGTGATGTTCTTTGAATACATCCCACAAAATACAATCATGTGAGTCGACGACTGACCCATTCACTCCATTCTATGGCCAATGCCGCACAGTAGGACCAAGTGAGGCAAAGATACTGTGGCGGGGCAGTTTACAATACAAATGATCACAAAATGGATGCACCCAGTGGCACATAGGGGGTTTTGGTGCTCTCCCGTCCCCTGCACTTTGGGGAATCAAATTTCCTCACCCTGTGGTGAATTCAGCATTCACAGCAGGGTCCCTGGAGTGCAGAGAATGGACCCGAAAACCTGCCGAGAAACGCATCCCATACAGTCTGAAGTATCGGATCACTCGAACCGCCAAAAAAAACAACGCCGAACAAGTCCGGAAAAAGCCGCCGAACACAGCACAGACCAGCTGCTGGAAAAGCCTACAAGCTGACAAACGGGGTTAACAAAAAACAATAAAACGAAATGATTGAAAGTGTCAAAATTGAAGCGCTGTTTGCAGAAAAAGCTACTCAACGAAAATGCCTGGAATTTACATATAAGGTCATAAGAATGATAATAAGAAGGTCTGTTACTGAAAAAAGAAAATCCGCTATTAACAAAAAAAAGGAAAAAATTTGGGTCGAAAAAATGCCTAAAAGATCCTAAAAAAATGTAATAAATAAAGAGACTTTTTACTGCATATTAGAATAATAAACGGTTTATTAGATATTGGAAAAAAATGGGATTATTTTTAACATTGAAACCTATGGGGTTCGTCTGAATAAACCTGATGAATGAATCCACCGAACAGCAGGGAATTTCAGCAACTTTTCATTGCTGTTCAGTGTTCTCTGAATAGATTAACCATTGCTTCTCTATGGGGGATTTCACTGCCTTTGAACAGGCACAATACTTGCTGGGAGTTTGCCAAAATTTGGCAAACTGTCTACTCTCTGAATAGCCGAATGGCCCCGAAATGTCACAGTATATCGATACTCCCTGTTTGGTGATATTTCAGGGCCAGATCGGCTCTCTCTGAATAACCCCTATTGATTTATTGATTAACAGATAAAACAACTGTATGTACACACGGTTCTTCTTTAAAATAAAAAGCGAATATATCCTATTGTTGCAACCTGTAATTCCTATTTATTCAGGTACTTTGATAATAGGTCTACTTATACAGGGTTATTCAAAGAGATCCGAATTGCTTGAGAAAGGTAACCGAACGCTGAAAATCTGTATTCGGTTACCTCCTGGCCATTCGGCTATCCATAGAGCAGGCAATATGACAAATCCTGGCGAATTGCCTGCGATTTCGGTGCCTGTTTGAGGGCAGTGAAATCCCCATAAAAAAGCACTGCTTCGGCTATTCAGAGAACACAAACCAGCAGTGAAAGGTTCTCCATTCGGTGGTTTCATTCGGAAAGTTTATTCAGGAGAATCCCATAGGGTTCAATGTTAAAAATATTCCCATTTTAATTCAATATCTAATAAACCATTCATTATAAAATTCTGCAGTAAAGAGTCTCTTTATTTATAGATTTTTTAGGATAGTTTAAGCATTTTTCTGGATTTTTTTTTTTTTTAAAAAGTCAGATTTTTTTTTCTTTAACATTACTTATTTTTTCTGTAACAGCCCTTTTTATAATCATTCGCTGGACCTCATATGTCAATTTCAGACATTTTCGCTCAGTAGTTTCTTTGCAAACAGCGTTTCACTTTTCAATCATTCATGCAAACTGTTTTGCTAATTTATTCACTGCCTTCTTCTGTGGTGTCGGCTTTTTCCGGAGGCTTCGCTGCGTGTAATCGGCTCCTGCTCAGGTTTTACCGGCGTCTTCGACGGGTTAATCCAGATGGTTTTACGGGTTTTTGGCGTGCATTCGCCGGGTTTTCGGTGGGTTTTCAGCAGCTTTTCGGCAGCTTTTCCCTGTACTTCTATAGCCCCGTGGTGCTTGCTGAATACACCGCAGGGTGGCCGAAATGGGAAAGCCGATTTGCACCGAATTGAAGAGAACGAAAAGTCACCGAACGTGCGGTGACTTTTCGATTCTTTTTGAATAACCCTGATAGTATTCAGGGTACAGATTACAAAGAGCATGCACGTCAAAATCGGTAATTTATATTCTCGTGTATGAAAACTATCTGCAATACAAAATAGCTCTCTCCAGGACTATATCTGTGCACACATGATCTCTGGTCAGTAACGTATATATTTCTTACATGGATCCCCGAAAGAAACTGTACACATTTATAGGTGTACTCTCTTATGAAGTGAGTCTTTGACCTGAATTCTCTATTCTTATTTGGTTCTATATACAAAGTGAACGGGGTATAGTTAGAAATATTTGCATGACCATAATCATGATTGACCGCTTAACAGAGAAACTTATGCAATCTATTATTGAGTGACGCTTCTTTGTGCAAAACTTATATATCATATCTAAAGTGAAGTTGTGCTATTAACCCAACATATTGAGAAGCAAACTCATATAATCATATCACTTACTTTGGTGAAGCCTATGGGATCACACCATAACCTCCCCACTGTCATTTCCTCTTCTTCCCATTCAGTCCTCCCACAACCCGCCACTTCACATTCTGTTCCGTGTGTGTAATGTGTATGTATATTTGTTATCCTGTTTCTCCCATTGCATTTTACTAAATAATTTGTTGGTGCTTTATAAATACTTGTAACTGTAACTTAAAAAGTGATGATATTTCTCAGCTCAGATGTGTATGATCGAATAACTCACTTTATTAATAATAATCCACCAAGATCTAATTTTCCTCCAAAAAGGTCAAAGCGGAGTGTACATAAAGGTTATCTGCTGATCTTGGTCTCACAATTATATGCGCACCTAACACCAACTTAATGGAAAAATTTGTGTAACAACATGTGATTATACTGCCCAGGCACACCCTAATGTTGGGTAAAGGGTTCATCTTTGACCTCACACATTGATATTTTGGCAGTTTCCTATCTAGCTCATGATAAATAGCATGAACATTGACTGTATCACTTCATAAACATTGGTTATTACTAACTAAATATTACTGTACTGTCCAAAATTATCCAAGCTTAGATATGTAATTATAAATGTTCCATGGGTGCCTACCCTAATGAAATGGGCTGCACACGTCATTGATTCCCAGTGTCCTTCAGCTGCCCTGGGGCAACCCCACTTATGCAAGCATTTGAATAGTCCCGTAAAGCTATCGACTATGGTCTGTATTCCAATTTGGCTTCCAATTCCAATGGATTAACTGCATACAAGCTATTTATTTACTGTTCTATGGTAACAGGTCTATGATCGAGCTGCTGTATTCATGGCTCAAGTTGGAGTACCTGAGAG
This sequence comes from Leptobrachium leishanense, assembly GCA_009667805.1. Lineage (NCBI taxonomy): Eukaryota > Metazoa > Chordata > Amphibia > Anura > Megophryidae > Leptobrachium > Leptobrachium leishanense. Next base: position 288,390,910 of record CM019065.1, on the reverse strand, counting down.
CCACTTGTAGATACCTGGAGTACTACGGACTCCATGGTGTGAAGCATTAAGGCTAGGGTCAGACGAGCGCATTTTGTACGGACTGTGTGTCCCTGCAGTATGGACGTACTTTCTGCCTGACAACAAGGTAGTGGCCACACAGTCTGTTTTTTTCACTGGCGTTATTTTTGACTGATGTAGCAGGGAAAATAAATTAAAATGCAAAACCATTTTGTCCGTCAAAAATGCTGGACGCACAAATGCAGTCTGTCTGACCTCGTTCATCACTCACACACAAAGCTATGCGGACATTGTGTATGCAACGCAGTCTGTGTGTCTGTTCTAGCGGATTTACGTTCTTGACTAACCTGCATCCATTTGCCGCGTCTGTTGTGCTTCCACACTTCTGTGCGGACATACTTCGGTTGTGGGTCTCTATTGATCATAATTGTATGCTACCACGGACGTTAAAATGTGCGGCAACACGGACGTGATCAGTGCGCTCGTCTGACACGGGCCTTACAAGGGATGCAATGACACCATTTAATTTTCTTTTTTCTAAGACCGAGTACCTCTACTTTTTTCCAGATACGTTTATCTATTGTCATGTGACCGTTTTCCACTAAATAATTTCGGATTATGCTGAAAGCCTGTCCAATTTATGGTAATATTGAAATGTATGGCCAGACACCCCATTTAGCCACTTCACAGGTCTTACCACACACACCGACACCAGGCCTGCACTAAGAGCATTCTGGCTGGCCCGTTCCAGTGAGCGACCGCCGACAAGGTAGCTCTGCTGAGGCAGATCTCTCGCGAGAGCTTGCAGAGTTCGTGAGATCTTGCCTGGAGGGCCCAGCGAGTGTCTGCATTACACTCTTTGCCGGTGGTCGCGCGCTGGGACATGGACAGCTGGAGGGGCCTGGCAGAATGCTGTTAGTGCATTCTGCCATCCGCCCCAGACCTCACATACCTCCCGGCAAGCCAGCTCAGTGCTGGCTTCCAGTATTGGTAAAGGTATCAAGAGCATCTGTATGAGTACACGTACTCATGCTAATGCCCAGTTTTGCTACCGTATCGGTATCAGTGCATCCCTAACATGAATCTGACCAGGGTCTTATTGGGCCTGTGTACAGCTAGCAAAGAAGGCAAAAGGTGCTGCACTCTGCATTGAGAGTGCAGAGGTAACTTTTGATTATTTTTTGTTTTTTTCCTTAAACTAATTTTGCCAAATCCCGTCTCGAGACGTGAAGAATGGGTTATGTAGGAATAGCTTGTTTTTCCACTGGTGTTGCAAACAGCTCCTACAAAGTAAAGTTCACAAACAGAAATGTTACTATTTATTGAATTCACAAGATGCAAAGTGAGCGAATTGATGAAAACTCAACATCCAATATTTGGTGTGACCACCTTTTTGTCATTACAAGGGCATCAATTCTTCTAGGTACACTTGCACAAAGTTAGGAATTTTTTAGGCTGAGTCAGGTTCAAGATTAAACAATTATACCAAACTGGACCTCAGATTCATTAACTGAAACAAACAGCTGTGTAGGAGAAATAAAACTAGGCAAGGAACAGCCAAATTATGCTAAGGTGAGATCACTGAAAATGTTTCATTTCAACAGTCATAAATCATGCCGAGACTGAGCCCAGCAACTGGCCACAAAGTAGTTATTTTGAATGGTCATTCCCAGGTAGAAATGTCAAGGCAGGCAGGAGTTTGTAGAAGTTTTTGAATAAGGACAAACAAGCCAAACTGAGGACTTTAGACACAATGTGTGGCCAAAGAAAATTAGTGCAGCAGTTGAAGGATGCCACTGTCTACAATGGTATAGGTAGCCATGGTCTTCATAGAAGACTTGCAGCCATAAAGCCATACATTTTTAGATGTAGAAACAAAGCCAAGCGACTCAAACGTTATGTGCAGTGTGTATGTGCATATCATAGTCACACAACAACAAAAAACGTTGTGTGTATGAACATATCACAGAGCCACACAACAATAAAACTGTTATGTGCAGCGCAGTCTGAATGAGCATATCACAGAGCCACACAACAATAAAACCGTTATGTGCAGCGCAGTCTGTATGAGCATATCACAGAGCCACACAACAATAAAACCGTTATATGCAGCAGTGTATGAGCATATCACAGAGCCACACAACAATAAAACCGTTATGTGCAGCGCAGTGTATATGAGCATATCAGAGCCATACAACAATAAAAAACTGTTATGTGCAGCGCAGTGGGTATGAGCATATCAGAGCCACACAACAAAAAACGTTATGTGCAGCGCAGTGTGTATGAGCATATCACAGAGCCACATAACAAACCGTTATGTGCAGCACAGTCTGTATGAACATATCACAGAGCCACACAACAATAAAACTGTTATGTGCAGCGCAGTGTGTATGAGCAATTTTTATCATTTTTCATATTAATTTTATTTCCCATATTTCCCTTTTTTTTCTACATCTGTCAACAAAAACGGACCGTGTGGTGTCTACAGTATCTACCGTCAGTACGTCTGTCCATTATGCACGCATGCACAGTGCGCTCAGACTGCGTTCATCTGACATTAGCCTTAGTAGCAAAAATTATTAGTGCCCCCCCAGTTTATTCTGTGGTATCCTGTGTGCCCCCCCTAATATATTATTCCTAGAGTCGCCACTGACTGTGGTGGATGACCGAAGAATTCTTTCCCTGGTGAAGAAAACACCCTTCACAACAGTTGGCCAGATCAAGAACACTCTCCAGGAGGTAGGTGTATGTGTGTCAAAGTCAACAATCAAGAGAAGACTTCACCAGAGTGAATACAGAGGGTTCACCACAAGATGTAAACCATTGGTGAGCCTCAAAAACAGGAAGGCCAGATTAGAGTTTGCCAAACAACACCGAACAAAGCCTTCACAGTTCTGGAACAAGATCCTATGGACAGATAAGACCAAGATCAACTTGTACCAGAGTGATGGGAAGAGAAGAGTATGGAGAAGGAAAGGAACTGCTCATGATCCTAAGCATACCACCTCATCAGTGAAGCATGGTGGTGGTAGTGTCAAAGCGTTGGCATGTATGGCTGCCAATGGAACTGGTTCTCTTGTATTTATTGATGATGTGACTGCTGACAAAAGCAGCAGGATGAATTCTGAAGTGTTTCGGGCAATATTATCTGCTCACATTCAGCCAAATGCTGCAGAACTCATTGGACAGACGGACAATGACCCAAAGCATATTGCAAAAGCAACCAAAGATTTTTTGAAGGGACAGAAGTGGAATGTTATGCAATGGCCAAGTGAATCACCTGACCTGAATCCCATTGAGCATGTATTTCACTTGCTGAGACAAAACTGAAGGGAAAATGCCCCAAGAACAAGCAGGAACTGAAGACAGTTGCAGTAGAGGCCTGGCAGAGCATCACCAGGGATGAAACCCAGCGTCTGGTGATGTCTATGCGTTCCAGACTTCAGGCTGTGATTGACTGCAAAGGATTTGCAACCAAGTATTAAGATTCTAGGGAAAGTTTGATTTATGATTATTATTCTGTCCCATTACTTTTGGTCCCTTAACAAGTGGGAGGAACATCTGCAAACTGCTGTAAGTCCTACACCGTTCACCTGAGTTGGATGTACATAACCTCAAATTAAAGCTGACAGTCTGCAGTTAAAGCACATTGTGTTTGTTTCATTCCAACTCCATTGTGGTGGTGTATAGAGCCAAAGATGTTAGAATTGTGTCGATGTCCCAATATTTCTGGACCTGACTGTATTTGTTGCATGGCAGTTTGTATGTCATGTATTCTTCATTATCTTGTGCATAATAAAGCTTAAATGTTTCCAGATTATAGTAGCAAATGATACTGAAAATGTAGCCACCTACGATCTGGAGCGATAAACCCAAATATTATAATCAGTGTATAAAAAAAAATCAGAGATATGAAAAGGTTTATACAGACGCTATTCAAAGTAAAACATGCAACAATATTTATTAAAACGTGTGATGTACAGCTATCAATAACTTGGAAACATAGTAAAATCCATTCACTAGCAACAGGGCCGCCATCAGGGCATTACGCCCAATACTGCCGTAAGGGGCCCGGGCCCGGTGGGGCCCGGGCCGCCGGGCCGGGGGGAGGATCCCGGGCCCCGACGGCCGGCGTCGCCCTTTAACAGCTCCGGTATCGGACTCGATGAGTCCGAATCCGGAGCTGTGTCCCTGCTGCTGCTGCAGGAGCCGGAGGAGACTGAGACACTGTTCTCCTCCGGCTCCTGGCAGCTTCACTTCCTGGCTGGGCGGGGCAAGCAGCGTGTGAGGGGCCTCCCAAGCACGTTGCTTTGGCTCCGCCCCTCCACTCAGTGAGCTGCGTGCCGGAGCTGGAGGGACCAGGAAGATCAGAGAAAAGAAGAGAAGAAGATTGAAGAAAAGGTGAAGAAAGAAGAGCAGAAGAAAAGAAGATAGAAGACAGCGAGTGGTGAGCCAGGGCCCAGACCCTAAGACCCAGAGCCCAGACCCCAAGGCCCAGACCCCTAGGCCCAAACCTCTAGGCTCAGACCCAGGGCCCAGACCCCTGGGCCAGACCCCCTAGGCCCAGACCTCTAGGCTCAGACCCAGGACCCAGACCTCTAGGCCCAGACCCTAGGCCCAGACCCCTAGGCCAGACCCAGGGCCCAGACCCAGACCTCTAGGCCCAGGGCCCAGACCCCAAGGCCCAGACCCAGGGCCCAGACCCCTAGGCCCAGGGTCCAGACCCCTAGGCCCAGGGCCCAGACCCCAAGACCCAAACCCAGGGCCCAGACCCTATGGCCCAGACCCCTAGGCCCAAACCCATGGCCCAGACCCCTAGGCCCAGGGCCCAGACCCCTAGGCCCAGACCCCTAGGCCCAGACCCCAAGGCCCAGACCCTAGGCCCAGGGTCCAGACCCCTAGGCCCAGGGCCCAGACCCCAAGACCCAAACCCAGGGCCCAGACCCTATGGCCCAAACCCATGGCCCAGACCCCAAGGCCCAGACCCTAGGGCCCAGACCCTTAGGCCCAGACCCCTAGACCCAGGGCCCAAGGCCCAGACCCTAGGGCCCAGGGTCCAGACCCCTAGGCCCAGACCCCAAGACCCAAACCCAGGGCCCAGACCCTATGGCCCAAACCCATGGCCCAGACCCCAAGGCCCAGACCCTAGGGCCCAGGGCCCAGACCCCTAGGCCCAGACCCCCTAGGCCCAGACCCAGGGCCCAGACCCCTAGGCCCAAACCCAGGGCCCAGACCCCAAAGCCCAAATACAGACCCAGGGCCCAGACCCTAGGGTCCAGACCCCAAACCCAGGGCCCAGACCCCAAATACAGACCCAGGCCCAGACCCTAGGGTCCAGACCCCATACCCGGCCCAGACCCCAAGCCCAGACCCAGGGCCCAGACCCTAGGGCCCAGACCCTAGGACCCAGACCCCAGAGACCAGGGCCCAGGCTAGACCCCAGGGACCAGACCCCAGGGACCAGACCTCAGGGACCAGACCTCAGGGACCAGACCTCAGGGCCCAGACCCCAAGGCCCAGACCCCAAGGCCCAGACCCTAGGACCCAGACCCCAAGGCCCAGGGACCAGACCCAGAGACCAGGGCCCAGGTTAGACCCCAGGGACCAGACCCCAAGGCCCAGTCCCAGGGACCAGACCCCAGGCCCAGGCCCAGACCCAGACCCAAAGGCCATCATACACAGCCCATTTCTGTGAGATTTATTGCTGTGGATTCTGTGATATGTTCAGACACACCGCTCATTACTGTGAGTTTTATTGCTGTGGATACTGTGATAAGCTAATACACACTGCACATTACTGGGAGTTTTATTGCTGTGGTGCTATGTTATGTCTTTTTTTTTTTTGAAGGGGGAGAAAAGCTCTTAGAGGTTGAGGGGGGGCCCTGGGGGCCCCATCGTGAGGTTTAGTAAGGGGCCCCATCATTTCTGATGGCTGCCCTGACTAGCAATAAATGTGAGAGAAACACATAATAAAATGCCCCAAAAATGTTTGTCACTTAGGTCCACAAACATACACTCATGCATTCATATGCCCTGACACTTTAAGCAGCCGAAAGATGAATTTGGGGTTGTTAGTAGTGTTTAGGTTTGTTTTGTAGATTTTGTGCCTATGTAAACTGGAACTCCAGGCTTGACAGACATCACCTTAAAGGAACACTCCACCCAAAAATCACCCCCCCCCTCCCGTTTTTTTATCCTAATCTATCCCTATTCCCTTAATAAAAAGTTTTTTATTTTTTTTGTGTAACTGTAATACTTACCCTAATATCCACTTGTTTCCAACGGCGTCTTTTTTTTTTAATACTCACTTCCCTCCTCTTCCGCTCCCGTCCTTCTTGCATCGGACTTGCCTTCTGGTTTACGTGAGAAGCGCGCATGCGCGCCTCTCACGTAAGCCAGCCAATCGGCAGGCTTCCTCCCGGCTCCTCTGAGGATTAGTGTTGCGCGCAAGAGGATGCGCGCAACACTAACCCTCAGCCGCTGCCGCCAGCTACTGCGGCGAGTTGGAGACGTCATCGCGCTGAAAGGGCGATGACGTCTCCTACTCGGCAAAAGTCGGCAGAAGCGGGAAATATGATTCCCGCTCTGCTGACTGACAGCTGGGGGGGCAGAGTAAACTCCTCCGCCTCTCTCAGCTGTTTTCAGCTTTTTCTGCTGAACTGCCGAGCGGAGGGAGGGGGGACAGAGGGCGGCATACTCCGGGCATCATGACCACCTAAAATAGCTTAGGTGGTCATGTTGCCTAGAGTGTCCCTTTAAGTGATTTAGGTTTCCCATCTGATTACTATTGTTGTGTTTATTTTTTCTTCTTTCTAATGAAGATAATACTACTATAATATTTGAAATAAAGTGACGGAATTATTGACTAAAACAGAAATTGTGTTGAACTGAACAATTTTATTTTAAAATTAGGGAAAAAAGTATTCTGCACACTGATTAAATCTTTGCTTTTTGTTTTTCTCCTCAGCATTATCTGACTGCTTTAGGTGGCATTGTTGCAATTCCTTTGATCCTTTCCAAAGAACTCTGCTTAACACACGACCCCTTGACTCAGAGCCACTTGATCAGTACCATTTTCTTTGTTTCTGGGATTTGCACCTTACTGCAGGTTGTGTTTGGAGTCAGGTAATGTTCAATTTATAAAAACCTGATTCTAATGTGGAAAAATCATGCATATACAAACAATTGTGAATTGTCCTGTAACATTTCTTGTTTAAATGCTGGTTCTTTATGATATGTGACATTCCTTTATTCTGACTAGTGCGAAGAATATATCTGTTGCTAATAGAGAGCTTTAATATGGCTTCCTATCATTTGCTTGCTAGGTTGAGGATCACATTTTAGCCTGAAAACAGCTAGATTGCAGCTGCTCATATTAACACAAACCTACTACATATACAGTATCCAGGGCTTAAAATTTCCACTCGCCTACTTGCATTTGGCGAGTAGAAATTAAGTGAGGGCAAGTGGAAATGCACACACAGGCAGCACAATTATTTTGTGCTGTGTATTCCGGCAGTGACACTGCAGCATCCCTTCCCCAGGCTGCATGGTGGCAGGGATCAGCTGCCTAACCTGACCCAGCTCATCTGTCACTGGCAGGGGGTGGAAAGGAGCTTCCCTGCCTCCTCGCTCTGCTCACACTGGGCTCTGATCTCTGGGTATACATGTATCTGGGGTCTGATGTCTGGGTATAAATGTATCTGGGGTCTGATGACTGGGTATGCATGTATCTGGGGTATGATGACTGGGTGTTAATGTTATTTTTGTAACTTTATTCTAAATAAAACCTTTAACAGAATCTCATAAGATAATTTAAAGGGGTGTGTTTAGGGGCAGATTTAAGGGCTGGGTAGGGGTTCGGTGGAGCAATTGGTGGCGAGTAACTTTTATGGCCTGGTTAGTAGTTTGGGATTGAAATTTTGAGCACTGCATTATGTATATGTGTTTGACACTAACGGTGCATTGAGGTTTTATGTGTAATCCACAGCTGCAGTCAGTGTCACTGTGGTGCAATCACCCTGGATACTGGTGTCTTTTGTTCCACATATAGATCTTTCCCTAGAGTTTCACTTTATTCCTAACTCGGCCATGAAAAATACTTTTCCCACTAATTACTACACATGGTGACATTCGATTTGTGTACTATAAGGTTAAATTTCCATCCATGTAATCTATTCAATGTTTACAATTTGAAAATTTTGCCTTCAGTGAAAAAAAATTAAAGGTTTTGTTCATATGGTCGTACATACCTCATTATTTCTTATAAGAATATTCTTGCAGTATTTTGGATTTTCAAACGTATTATCTGCTTCCAAACGGCATCACAATTCCCTCTACATCTTTGGAATGATAATGTTACTACTTCTTTCTCTACATAAGAAAAGACAGTACCTCTATCCCTCTGTAACACGATCTTAACTCCCTCCTCTCAGAATACAATACAGAAACTGTTTTATACGTATCTGGTGAGCGCAACTGAATGCTTATGGAGTTTGGAGGACTCTTGCAGATCCGCAATCCATCATTAGGTTATAAAAAAGAAGCAAATATAAAAACAATTATGGTGCAGTATGAATTGATTATCGTGGACAAATTTTATGTAAACGGTTCCACTCACAAACACTGAGCCCCAACACTGGCTCTGAGTGGCACTGCGCTTTTGGGTAGTTTTTCTTCCTCCTTGTTAGCAGGTGACCCCCACCTTTCTTAGATGCTGATATCCAATCACCATACTGTATATCGGAAGAGACAAAAGACAAAACAGGCACTTTCCTAGTGCAAATCAGGCTTGTTTTGTATACATGCAATTTTTTGCCAAATGGTAGTTTGGAGATACCATAGTTCGAAGTGGAATGCCTATGGATTTTTTCAGGAAAAAAACAATTAAAACCACATTGGATTCCGGGACGTGGTCTTTTTTAAAAGGTTTATTAAAACATAATTTAAAATAAACAAACAGTCGGTACCTCCAGGACACGTTTCGCCGCTCAAAGCAGCTTCATCAACTGGTCAGACCATTTTTGATGTGTATTGACAATACAGAAACTCCTAATTTCTTGCTGTGAACCAGCACGGTAAGGAAGAACGCAGCGATCAAACAAAAGGCAGTTTAAGAAGTAGGATTAACTCCTGAGAGGGAGAAAATATTAAATTGGTTTCGATCAGGATGTGAGGATTGTGCCCCATCCCAGTCCTCCTGATCTGGGGAAATCGCAGGGTGAAGTGGAAGAGTTTCCTCCACCCCACCCAGTGTCACTGGCAGCTGGGATTTTTTAAACAACTGACTGCTGGTCACCAGTAGAGAGAGCAAAAACATCACTCTCTCTGACACCAGTCACCGTAGCAATTGGTCTCAGACAGGCAGCAGATGGATCGGACCTACGTGTGCTGCAGTCAGTATGTTTTTTTAAATTTTGTGTACTACAAAACTTGTTGCATGCTTACAAAATGTTAATTTTTAAGTATTTTTGCAATTTTCTTTACAGAATATAGTAATTTTCTTTTTAAAACACTTTTAAAACTGCCATTGTGATTTGGCAGGTCTAAGGCTGGGGTCAGACGAACGCAGTGTTAACGTCCATGTTGCCGCACTTTAGTACGTCCGTGGTAGCAGATAATCATGACCAATGAAGGCCCACACACGAAGTACGTCCGCACGGAAGTGTGGACGCGCTACGGACGTGGCAAACGGACGCAGGTTCGCAAGAACGTCGAACCACTAGGATGGACGTGCGGAGTGCGCCACGTCCGCATAGCTTTGTGTGTGACTGATGGAGCGTGGTCAGACGGACGGCATTTAAACGTCCAGCATTTTTGACGGACAAAATGTTTTTTCATTTTAATTTATTTTCCCTGCTACATCAGTCCAAATATACATCAGTGAAAAAAAACAAACTGTGTGGCCACTACCTTGTTGTCAGTCAGAAAGTACGTCCGTACTGCATGGACGCACAGTCCGTACAAAATGCGCTTGTCTGACCCTGGCCTAAATGGTAAAATGTAGAATTTCCATTGAAATAAATTAGCATTTAATTAAAATAAATGATATATACAATTTTCTAAGACACATTACTGCACACAAAAAAACCTGGAGATTGGGAAAAAATTACCAAAGGGTGCAGGTAAATTGGAACTGCTGGCTTAATCCACCATTATCCAGGTATATTACCAGGACGTATGCAGGTTGGTTGTAGAAAGAAAAGAAGGCTCACCAACATGGTGTTATACCAATCCTGAGAAAGTGGGTTTTATTTTTCCTCCTTTCTGTACATTCAAGCCTAACACCTATGTTAATGGTTTACAGGTTCTTTAAGATTAGAAAGTCACGCATGCTCTAGCCACTCCATGACACTGCCAGGGGGTTACCATGTAAATTGTATTAACAGGAATTGATGATTCATCAAATAGGTTGCTATAGTTTTGTATTAAATGTTGGACATAGAGCACCTTGCCCCTAATTAGATCTTATTTTGAGGCGAGCTCTTTGATTATCTTCTTTATCTTTCAATCTCTGTTTTGTTACTGGATATTTCCAGGTATTGACTTGTGTACATAAAGCTACATCCTGATCCCATATAATCTGCAATGTAGGTTTTTATTACAGGCTGCCAATCCTGCAAGGAGGGACTTTTGCTTTCTTGACGCCAACTTTAGCTATGCTGTCATTACCAAAATGGAAATGCCCAGACTGGACTCAGAATGCCAGCATGGTGAATGCCTCATCTCCTGAATTTGTGGAAGTTTGGCAATCACGAATAAGAGAGGTAATGTTCTTACTCTGTCAATGTCCAGTGATTTAAATATCAATGTTTGACAAAGAGTGGCTGTGATGACCACCTGCTATCTGCCCAGTCATCACGTGCGGAGGAAGGGGTTAGCAGCTGCAAGTTACTAACTCTACACCTACTCAGGGCCCCAAGTTATGCCAACCTAACCCCCCCCCTCAAACTGGGTATACAAAGTAATAGGGCACTTTTGAAACCTCCTTAACCGTATACAGCCCCAATCCAGAAGCCTCACCATATACAGCTAAAATATCCAAAATGGTAAATGCTACCATAATGCTGACCAATTCTATACAGGGGAAATGTGAATCATCTAGAATAGAGCCAAAGACAGTACTGGGTTACAAAGTGTTAATGGCAAAAGGCAAAAATAAAACTATACACAGTGCCAAGATCACATAAACAAGACATACAAAATAAAACGTGGAAATACAGTTTTTGAAATAAAATTGGACTTAAACAAAACACAGAAGCCTAACTTAAAAAGACAAAATACCCATGGGAGCCTCCTTCCTAGTGCTACCTATCTAAGTTAGGCTTCTGTGTTTTGTTTAAGTCCCGTCTTATCTCAAGTACTGTATTTGCACGTTTTATTTTGTATGTCTTGTCCACAGAATCTTCTTAGATGTTCCTTTAACAGATGTCCTTACAAAATACACTGAAGTTCTGGGGAGCATCCTGTATCAAGAAAGCCCTTCTTCCACCAAGCCCCCTCCCCCACTCAATTTGGTTCAGGGATGTCACTCTCTGTATAGTGTTTCCAATCCTCCATCCATCATGGAGAGCAGATTATGCACCTCTCCAGTCAGTGTCCTTGGGCAAAACACCTAAAAGTACATCCTCGCCACCCAGGACATACCTGAAAACAAGAGAAATCTTAATGTATCCTTCCTAGTAAAAATACTTTCTCAAAAAAAATCCCTAGTTTAGTATCAGTTCAGCTATTAAATGAATACTCTACAAAGTACCATAACAAGGGAGTGAGCATATAGTTGGATGAAATGGAAAGGAGCATGAAAGAGTATGATTGACTTAGCAAGATGGAAGTAAGGATGTGCTTGGCTGAATGCAACCGGAGCAAGCGTGTGCTTGGTTGAATTGGGGGCGAGTGAGTGGTTGACTGAGATGAGAGCTGTTTTGTACAGTGATCACCTTTTTTTTAGCCTAAGTGGTTAATTTTCTGCTGCATTTTCTTTCTATTATATATATATATATATATATATATATAATCACAGCAAAATACGCCAGCACTCCAGGATTTTCCAAAAATGGTTAGTTTATTATATAAATTCTTCCATAAAATCAACGTTTCGACTCCTAATGCGGAGCCTTCATCAGGACAAATCAATACAAGATAAGTTCAAACACCATATAAATAAGCATACCAATTACCAATAAAGATCATGTTCCAATCAACCTCCCACCGGGTGTGTGGCGATTCCAGCGCGTGGTAATTCCGGCATGTATACCAGGCCAGCGCGCCTGCGTCAATCCCTGTTGCCGACCAATGACCTCACACGCGTTGTCACGGTGACCATAATGCTCGCCAAAGACGCGCAGCGCTGGCCAACCCAGAGCCGTGGCTCCACCAGACCTGGGGGTGGCAACTGGAAAATGCTGCACAAAAACATAATACCACCCAACAATAATAATGTCCAATAAAAACAATATGCTACAATAGCTGCAGATTCGCAATTCCTAACGCAATGTTTAACACACTTCAACCAAATAGCTGGTTAGTTCCATACATATTCCTATCATTATGTTCATTAATCCAATTATATTACTCCAGAAGTCCCCAGTGTTAAATAAATGCTGAATATACATTTCTTTCATTAAGACCAGGGGATATACAGTGTTAAGCCTATGAATCCATTGTGACTCCCTCTGGAGAAGTATTAAAGCCCTATCTCCCCCCCCCCCCGTTTTAATGGTGGAATATGGTCTATCGCCAAAAACTTTAAGGAGGACAACGGGTGACCTAACTCGAGGAAATGTCTCGCTACCGGTTTATCTGATATCCCATCCCTGTAAGCCGTTCTAATGTTAGACCTGTGGTTTCGGATTCTCTCACAGAGCTGGGTACTGGTCTTACCTATATACGCAAGCCCACAAGGACACAATATTTCATAGATTACATAATCCGTTTTACACGTAATCAAATGTCTAATGAAAAAACGTTTGCCTGTGTGGGGATGGCGGAATTCATTAGAAGGGATCATATGGCTGCAGTGGCGACTCTAGGAACAATATTTAGGGGGGGCACAGAAGATACCGCAGTCAAAACTGGGGGGGCCACTAATAATTTTCACCACTAAATCATACCACTGAATAAAAGTAAGGGCCCTATCACCTGGTGTGAGCTAAAACACCATCACTAAAGGAAAAATTTTGTGCGAGTCGCTAAAACTTACAGGGTTATTCAGAGAGAGGTGAAAAGCAGGAGAATGACTGGAGAATGGAAAATTCTTGGTCAAAGAATCGGCTATTTTGACCTAGAATTTTCCATTCTCCAGTCATTCTCCTGCTTTTCACCACTTTCTGACTAACCCTGTTAGTGCCTGACGACCTACTAACAGATCACCTTGTCTGCAGTAGTCCATGAACAAGGTCGTTTGGCGCACGCTAGGGAAACTCTAAGACCCAAGTTGAGACCCAGCGCTAATGCGGTTGTGTACAGGATAGAACGTTTTTTTCTTTTCCATACCTATCCCCCGCCCTCACAATCTTGAATATGAACACATCCAGTGAATAACCTCTCACCCCTGCATTATTAAAATCCTCCACGGTGGCCGTATCATCCATGTTTTGATGCACACATATATTAAGGCTGATGGGCATTGCATGATAAATGCCTCCCAGCAGCATGTAGAATCATTACACTGCATTTAATAGATCCAAAAGGAAGGCCAAGTGAGCGACAAAAATTTCCCTGCTACAGCATACAAACAATACATGTTTCAGGGCAAGACTTATCCATGTGTTCCTTTAAACATTGTCCACACAGTCACCCTAATAATCAACTGCTTACATACTATGAATAGCCCCCAGCATAAAATGTTTAAAATTAGGCAATATATTAGAATTAGGATATATGTGGATAAAGGATACATTTATAATAGAGCCGACTGCAACAGCGGCGACATTGCTGACCATATCCATTACTATGGTGTATGGGGCCAAGAGAACACCTGTGCTGCATTCTTTTCAATTGCCTGTTAATTTTGGACGAGGACCTGTTTTTTCTGTTTTTTTGGAGTTAGCACCAGGGCTGAGCAGTAGGTAAAATGTTGCAATTAGTGCACCTCAAAAAATTTAGTGCTGGCACCAAGTGATCTGTAAAGATATCTAGCACTCCCCGTGTTAAGTAAAGGACGCGGAAAGTACAGTAAGCTCGCGGTACAAATCGCTAATAGCGCCGCGCTAAGTAATTTTTCCCATTTGTAGCGGGAGGCAAACGATCTGTTGGTCAGGCACTAGACTGAATTAACCTGGCGCAAACGCAAAATCACGCCGAATCAAGGGTTAGCTCACACCAGGTAATAGTGCCCTAAATAAGTATATATAAATAAGATTCCAAAACCCCAGAGTAATGTGATGCAATGATGCCTTTTTGTTGTACTAACCGGATACTTAAATTCAATATTTTATTTGCTGCAATTCGGCAGTTTTCGCTGAATGTCTGATAACGGCTTCAGCGACTCCACTTTTAGCAAATTACAGTGACCATTCGCTAAATAGGGAATTCACCTTATTTTCTGCAAAATAAATTCCCCGAAATGTGACGGAAAGCAGAGGATCTACAGATCATTAGACCCTTTAGATTCTAACTTCCATAATAACCCCTAAAATGCCTTAAACCCAGAGAAATGCAATAAAAATAATAAACAATGTGGCATTTAGCTACCCCTTAACCCCTAAAATGCCATTAATCAAGGGAAAACATGAAATGAATACACTGAGGCATGTAGCCAACCATTAACCCCTAAAATGCCATTAATCAAGGAAAAAACAAATGTATACTGTGAGGGATGAAGCCTGCCCATTAACCCTTAATATACAACTAAACCAAGGCATAAACTAATGTAATACATAATGTAATGTATAGTCTGAACATTAACCATTTCACTGCTGAGCCATTTCAACCCTGTGAAAATGTTTACGTTTAAGTGCACGTTTTTATTTGATGTTTTATGACTTTTACATCACACTGAATATGGTCATGTTGGGTATCATTGGAAAGGCCAGAATCTGCCCTTTCAAATGACACCTAGTTCATCCATATACGATGCATAGCGATGGAGATACGTTGGTCCGAAGAAGTGTGGGAAGCTGGATGATGATTTTTGGTGGGGGGGCACATGGGGGGCAAGGAATAACCTAGGGGGGCAATTGCCCCCCCTTGCCCCCCTGTAGAGTCGCCTATGTATGGCTGCAAGTGACGCAGCCCAGGCATCTCTTGCAGCCCCAGTTCTGGAATCGTGCTGTCTTCTGTTCATAACTTTGAACAGGATCAGTCCGGACCAACAGGTCCTTTAGATTACGATTATTTTTATAACAGAACATTGGTTTATTTCTAAATACTGCTGGTAAGGTCTGATCCCTCTCCAGTACCGACCAATTTCTTTTTACAACAGATGTAATTTTATCAGAAGCCGTGTCAAAAGTTAGAGGAAATTTAAATCTATTGGTTTGAGCTTTTATCTCTTTAGGGGCTCTAGCCCGTGCCAGGGCATCCGTCAATAATTCTCGAGAATAACCACGATCCACGAATCTCTGATATATACAAAGGATCTGTTGCTCCCTTGTGGCCTCATCACTATTATTTCTTAGAACCCTTAAGAATTGTGCATATGGTAAGGAACGTTTGGAGTGCTCAGGATGTGCACTGCTCATATGAAGTAATGTGTTTCGGTCGGTAGGTTTGGCATACAAGGAATAATGCAACTGATTATCCTTTTTGAATATTTTTACATCCAAGAAATTAATCGATAGTTCATCAACTTCACTAGTGACCTTGATAGGTGTATCAAGGCCATTAATGTATGTTTCAATCTCCTGAGCTTCTCCAATAGTCCCCCACCATATCACAAAGATGTCATCTATAAATCTGACGTAATCGACAATTTTATCTGAGAATCGATCAAGGATATTCTCTTTCTCAAATTTATACATGAAAGCATTAGCATACATGGGTGCCATCGCGGCACCCATGGATGTGCCCATGCATTGTAAATACCACTTGTCCTCGAATCTAAAATAATTATATTTCAACGCCATTTCAAGAAGCTCCAAAACAAATTCTATGCAGGGGCCTGTATATACATCGGAGTTCACTAATAACTCCCTCATGGCTTCTAAACCCCCTTCATGGGGGATCACCGTGTACAGGCTTCTAACATCAAGGGTTACAAACACTAGATCATTGACATCAACTGTAACAGCCCTTATTCTCTGCAAGAAATCTCGAGTATCTTTAATACAAGTTGGAATATCTTTCACTGGGTCTTTGAACAAAAAGTCCAACCACTTAGCAATGGGTTCGATAACCCCACCTACTGCTGACACAATAGGTCTTGATGGTGGGGATGTCACACTCTTGTGAATTTTGGGTATGCCGTAAATGACAGGAGTCCTAGGACAGGGTTTCAACAAATATTGGAACAAGTCCTCATCAATGTATCCAGCCACTAGACCCCTTCTAAGGCTTCTTTCAAATTTAGACATAATGTCAATAGTCGGATCCTTTGGTAACAGCGTATATGTGGTTCTATCCATCAGTTGCGAGTGCATTTCCTGGGCATATTGGGAATAGTTCAAGATGACAATCGCCCCACCTTTATCAGCCTGTCGTATGACTATGGACGGGTCATTCGATAACGATCTAATTGCCTCACGTTCAAGTTTTGAGACATTGCTATGTTTAGATTTATGGGTCTTGATGGTTTGATCCACCTCCATCTTCACTTGATGTAAAAAGGTCTTGATTGTGGATTGATTCGGCAACGGGTCAAACCGACTCTTACGTCGAAACACTGGTATAGTTTCTATGGGAGTATCGTTCTTAAAGAAATCCTTGAGGCGTAGGGTTCGACCAAACCTAAACAGTTCAATATTCCACTGAAAATCATCCGGTTTAGAAGATGGAATAAACGATAAACCCTTACTCAATAGCCCTATTTCCACTTGCGTTAGGGCTCTGTCCGAAAGGTTAAATATCGGAATCATCTCCTGAGGGGTGGTTTGGCTCTGTAGCCTGTTCGATTTCCCCTTCCGCCCTCTTCTGGAGGCTCTCCTTCCTCCACGTTTCTCACACGGCTCCGCGTAATGGTGCCTGTTTGGTTCTGTGTACCCGATGTTCCTAAAAAATCCTTCGAGTTACCTCTAGTTTCCTCTGATGGTTCTTTCTCGGACGCTGATTCACCTGAAGAAATATCCACGGTGTGGATTTTGGGTTTACGTATACGGTTCCTGGGGTTCCTGAATGGTCTTTTATTGGATTCCCCACTTAACCACCTATAGACTTGATGTTGTATGTAGTCCTGTTTAACCCTTTCAAACTTCTCCATTTTGAATCGAACTAATTCATTCTTATACTTTAATACCTCCTGTTGGATCTTAATCATTGATGATTGACCCTCTTCCGATTCAATCCAGGTGGCATGTTCGCTCTCAAATGCAAAAATTTTTGCCGAATTTCTTCAAGTTCGTCCTTGACCTCTTTTATAGCAACTAACATGAGGTCTAAGGAACATTTGTTCAAAACGCTGGTCCAATCCCTGCACACTTGTGGTTTAAGTCTTCCCAGGGTTGGTATATTATTAATTCTGAACCCTCTAGGGATTCGTTTGGCCCTATGATAATCTGAGAGGAAGAGGCCATGCAGATCTAAATCAACCTCTTTTTTCTCAATTTGACCAATGTAAAAAATAAGTCCTTTGAAGAACGTGTGTAGCTCAATTGGGTACTGGACGTAGCCCATAAAATAGCACTAGCTTCGTCATCAGAGAATTGCAATGTATGTGCTTGTTCTGCGTGAGCTCCAGCCTGTAGCAAAAAATCCTCCATTGCTGACACAGCCAGTCTGTCTGTGCAGCGTGATGGTATAGATCAATGTCCTTGATGGAGCCTCAATTGGCAAGTTGCAGGTGCCGGTGCAATAACCTTGGACTGTGCCTCGTCCCACAAGTATACAAAAAAGCAAGGAGGTTTTGCACTCACGGTTCACCCCTGTTGGATTTCTCTCCAATACCCGGTGCTCAGCGATGGCCTCAGATAAATAATCACAGCAAAATACGCCAGCACTCCAGGATTTTACAAAAATGGTTAGTTTATTATATAAATTCTTCCATAAAATCGACGTTTCGACTCCTAATGTGGAGCCTTCATCAGGACAAATCAATACAAGATAAGTTCAAACACCATATAAATAAGCATACCACTTACCAATAAAGATCATGTTCCAATCAACCTCCCACCGGGTGTGTGGTGATTCCAGCGCGTGGTAATTCCGGCGTGTATACCAGGCCAACGCGCCTGCGTCAATCCCTGGCGCCGACCAATGACATCACACGCGTTGTCACGGCGACCATAATGCTCGCCAAAGACGCGCAGCGCTGGCCAACCCAGAGCCGTGGCTCCACCAGACCCGGGGGTGGCAACTGGAAAATGCTGCACAAAAACATAATACCACCCAACAATAATAATCTCCAATAAAAACAATATGCTACAATAGCTGCAGATCTATTACAAAATTACATCTGTTGTAAAAAGAAATTGGTCGGTACTGGAGAGGGATCGGACCTTACCAGCAGTATTTAGAAATAAACCAATGTTCTGTTATAAAAATAATCGTAATCTACAGGACCTGTTCGTCCGGACTGATCCTGTTCAAAGTTATGAACAGAAGACAGCACGATTCCAGAACTGGGGCTGCAAGAGATGCCTGGGCTGCGTCACTTGCAGCCATATGATCCCTTCTAAGGAATTCCGCCATCCCCACACAGGCAAACGTTTTTTCATTAGACATTTGATTACGTGTAAAACGGATTATGTAATCTATGAAATATTGTGTCCTTGTGGGCTTGCGTATATAGGTAAGACCAGTACCCAGCTCTGTGAGAGAATCCGAAACCACAGGTCTAACATTAGAACGGCTTACAGGGATGGGATATCAGATAAACCGGTAGCGAGACATTTCCTCGAGTTAGGTCACCCGTTGTCCTCCTTAAAGTTTTTGGCAATAGACCATATTCCACCATTAAAACGGGGGGGAGATAGGGCTTTAATACTTCTCCAGAGGGAGTCACAATGGATTCATAGGCTTAACACTGTATATCCCCATGGTCTTAATGAAAGAAATGTATATTCAGCATTTATTTAACACTGGGGACTTCTGGAGTAATATAATTGGATTAATGAACATAATGATAGGAATATGTATGGAACTAACCAGCTATTTGGTTGAAGTGTGTTAAACATTGCGTTAGGAATTGCGAATCTGCAGCTATTGTAGCATATTGTTTTTATTGGACATTATTATTGTTGGGAGGCATTATGTTTTTGTGCAGCATTTTCCAGTTGCCACCCCCAGGTCTGGTGGAGCCACGGCTCTGGGTTGGCCAGCGCTGCGCGTCTTTGGCGAGCATTATGGTCGCCGTGACAACGCGTGTGAGGTCATTGGTCGGCGCCAGGGATTGACGCAGGCGCGCTGGCCTGGTATACATGCCGGAATTACCACGCGCTGGAATCACCACACACCCGGTGGGAGGTTGATTGGAACATGATCTTTATTGGTAAGTGGTATGCTTATTTATATGGTGTTTGAACTTATCTTGTATTGATTTGTCCTGATGAAGGCTCCGCATTAGGAGTCGAAACGTCGATTTTATGGAAGAATTTATATAATAAACTAACCATTTTTGTAAAATCCTGGAGTGCTGGCGTATTTTGCTGTGATTATTTATCTGAGGCCATCGCTGAGCACCGGGTATTGGAGAGAAATCCAACATTGGTGAACCGTGAGTGCAAAACCTCCTTGCTTTTTTATATATATATATATATACACACAGTATATATACACTCAGTCCAGAAATATTGGGACATCGACACAATTCTAACATCTTTGGCTCTATACACCACCACAATGGAGTTGGAATGAAACAAACACAATGTGCTTTAACTGCAGACTGTCAGCTTTAATTTGAGGGTATGTACATCCAACTCAGGTGAACGGTGTAGGACTTACAGCAGTTTGCAGATGTGCCTCCCACTTCTACCAATACTGGAAGCCAGCACTGGGCTGACTTGACGGGAGGCATTTGTGGGTTGGAATGGCTGGCAGAATGCACTAACAGCATTCTGCCAGGCCTCTCCAGCTGGCCACGTTCTATCGTCTGTGTCTGAGGTCTGGGATGTATGTATTTGTGTATGTGTGTGCAAGCGCGCATGCATAGGCATCTCTAGAGAGGGCAAGGGGGCAATTGCCCCCCCCCCACCAGGCATCAGCATCCACCTTTCCCCAATTCTTTGGACTGCAATATCTTGATCCCCGTGCGAGGTCAAGCGAGGTGTCAATGGACAGGGTTGAGTCTGGCCTTTTCCAATGATACCCATCATGACCATATTCAGTGTAAAATAATAATCATAAACAATAAAATAAAAGTGTAACTATTTTTTTCACAGATTTGAAATGGTTCAGCAGTGAAGGGGTTAACAGTCAGACTATGTATTAGATTGTGAATTACTTATGTTTTTGCCTTGGTTTAGTTGTATATTAAGGGTTAATGGGCAGGCTTCATCCCTCACAGTATAAATTAATTGTTTTTCCTTGATTTATGTCATTTTAGGGGTTAATCTGCAGGCTTCATGCCTCACAGTGTATACAATTCATGTTTTCCCTTGATTGATTTCATTTTAGGGGTTAATAGGTAGGCTATATGCCACACTGTTTATTATATTTAGTATGGCATTTTAGGGGTTCTTATGAAAGTTAGAATCTAAAGGGTCTATTCATCTTTACATCCTTTGCTTTTGGTCACATTTCGGGGAATCCATTTCGCTGAAAATATGGTGAATTCCCTATTTAGCGTAAGGTGTCCGTAATTTCTTCTCTGTTGATGAAGCAGTTATCGGATGTCGGCAACGCTGAATTGCAACAAATAAAATAATGAATCTAAGTATTAAGTATTAAGATTAGTACAGCAAAAATGTATCATTGCACCACATTACACTGGTATTTTGGAATCTTATTTATTTATATTTATTTTGGTTTTTTTTCAGTGGTATGATTTAGTAGTGAAAATTATTAGTGCCCCTTCCCAGTTTTGACTGTGGTATCGTATCTGCTCCCCCATATATTGTTCCTAGACGTGTGTGTGTGTGTGTGTGTATGTGTGGTCATGGTGTGTACAGGCCTGTTCAGCGGTTAAATTGGGTGTCTGGCCATACATTTCAATATTTCCATAAAGTGGACGGACTTTCAGCAAAAATCCTTAATTATTTACTGAAAAGTGGTCACATGATTTTAAATAAAAGTATTGGGGAGTACCTGAAAATCGTATCGGTATTCAGTCTTAAAATAATGGTACTGGTGCATCCCTAGTACACAGTGTGGGTTCCACAAGAAAATGTGTGTGGATACATAAAAGGGCTTACGGTTAAAGAAGTACATGGCAAAACTAACAGGGTTATTCAGAGAAAGGTGAAAAACAGAAGTGGCAGGAGAGAACAATCTAGACCAAATAGCCCATTTGGAAAGTGTGATAAATGGGAGAATTTTTCTGGTTTGGCTATTTTGACCTAGAATTTTCACTTCTCCAGTCATTCTCCTGGTTTTCACCTTTCCCTGAATAACCCTGCAAAACAATGAAAAAATATACTTCTGTAATTTATTGCCAAAGAAAAAAACTTGGGGTACTAAGCGGTTAATGTGTTTTTGTTTGTTTCTCTCAGGTTCAAGGAGCCATTATGGTTGCTTCCTGTTTTCAGATATTTGTAGGATTTTCTGGACTCATCGGGTTTCTCATGAGATTCATCGGCCCTTTAACCATCACTCCAACAATTACCCTCATTGCTCTACCTCTGTTTGAATCTGCAGGTCGGGATGCAGGTAGTCACTGGGGCATTTCTGCCATGTAAGTCAGTGGATTATTCTCAGCAAGAGTTGCATAAGTGCCTATGCAAAACCTCTAACTACTTCAAAAGCACACACACAAACAGGTGTGGCAATTAAAATTATTGGCACTTTAAACTTACAATTAACCACCATTTCAGACCCTCTACATAGTCTTCAGTCTGCATCGCTAAGTCTCTTCTTAAATATCCTTTTGTCCTGTCTGATTAGATATCGGTTTCTCAAGACCACGCACCAATTAAAAAAGTGAAACTACCTCAAAACGCCTTGAGAGGATTTCTAACCGTACCTAGAGAACTCCACTATGAACTATTAGGCTGGGGTCAGACGAGCGCAGTGTTAACGTCCGTGTTGCCGCACATAAGTACGTCCGTGATAGCATATAATTGTGTTAAATGAAGCCCCACACACAAAGTATGTCCGCACAGAAGTGCGGGGGCTGACGGACGCTGCAAATGGACGCAGGTTAGGCAAGAACGTAATACTGCTAGAACGGACGTGCAGAGTGCGCCACGTCCACAACGTCCGCATAGCTTTGTGTGTGAGTGATGGAGCATGGTCAGACGGACTGCATTTATACGTCCAGCATTTTTGACAGACAGAATGTTTTTTCATTGTAATTTATTTTCCCTGCTACATCAGTCAAAAAATACGTCAGTGAAAAAAACGGACTGTGTGGCCACTACCTTGTCGTCAGTCAGAAAGTACGTCCGTACTGCACGGACGCACAGTCCGTACAAAATGCGCTCATCTGACCCTAGCCTTAGTTGTAAATGTCCATTCCTACAGAACAACTAGGAAAACGTCTATAGCAACCTCAATACCAAGCAATAGAAATTCCTACAGAACAAGGCTATGTATTCCTGGGGTGCGCTTAAGGCTAGGGTCAGACGAACGTGATTTCTACGGACTGTACGTCCGTGCAGTACGGACATCGTCAGTACGGATGACGCAGTAGTGGCCACACAGTCCGTTTTTTTCACTGAAGTTATTTTTGACAGATGTAGGAGGGAAAAATAAATTACAATGAAAAAACATTCTGTCCGTCAAAAATGCTGGAAGTATAAATGCAGTCCGTCTGACCTCGCTCCATCACTCACACACAAAGCTATGCAGACGTTGTGGATGTGGCGCACTCCGCACGTCCGTTCTAGCAGTATTACGTTCTTGCCTAACCTGCGTCCGTTTGCAGCGTCCGTCATGCGTCCGCAGTTCAGTGCGGACGTACTTCGTGTGTCGGGCTCCAATGGACTTTCTTTCATGCTATCACGGACGTACTTTTAGGCGCAATCACGGACGTGAACACTACGCTCGTCTGACAGCAGCCTAATAGCATCACTTTATTTACTTCAATACATTTTCTACATGGGCATAGGAATTGGGGGGACGACAACAGACTCCCTCTTGATATGCTGACTAAGGCTAGGGTCAAACGAAAGCATTTTTACACGCGAACGTCAAAAAGTGCGTCCGAATGCATTGACGTATTTTTTCATGGAATGCGCGAAAACGGTCATACGATGCGCAATTTTTGTGCGTGATTTTGTACGGATCCAAATCAGGAAACTTTGGGTGTCTGGACGTTATGTTGGCCGGACATGAGCAGCGTCTGATGTCTCCAAATCACGCACACACGCCGCTATGCGGCCGCAGCGCACTCTGTACGTCAGTCCTAGCGGTTCTGCGTTCCCGAAATAATGCGTTCAAATTCCACTTGCGTTGCACGGCTGGACTTTTGTGCGGCCGTACTTCGTATATTGGCTGTCATTGCCCGTCATTTGCTGCTACTGCGGCCGTAATTAAGTGCACCAGAACGCACGTTAAAAGTGCGCTGGTCTGACCCCAGCCTAAACCATACACTCTGTCCATACAAAAAATAATCCATCCCCGACGCACATTGTGCACATTTATGAAGACGACCCACCCCCTAGATATTTATGGATTCCTACATTGATGAGTTACTATTTAATATAATACCCAAGAAGCCTTAAATATGCATATAAAATATTCCTTTTCAAACCTTTATATGTGAACCAGTGAAGACGGTTCTGCAAGCAGGCCAGCACTGATATACTGACTTATTTGAAGCGTAGACCTCAGATAGCATTGTTTCTACTCTGTGTCACTTCAAAACAAGTAACTGTCTTTGGTTTGTTTCTAGGACGACATTCTTCATAGTTTTATTTTCTCAGTACCTGAGGAATGTTCCTTTGCCTATTCCCAGCTACAGCAAAGTTAAGAAGTGCTACTTCAAAAAGATTTACCTCTTCCAGATCTTTCCAGTAAGTTGGTGGTGTATTCTTGTTTATTCTTGGATAGGCCAACTAGACCTTGGCGTATGGTGGCAGACTGGAGTGGAAGAGTCAACCGTTTTATCTCCTTTGGGTGGAGATCCCATATATTTGTGGTGTGCAACTATAAAACTATATAAAAACTATAATAATTGTGGTTTTATCTTTTATAAATGGACCCAATAGAAAGTGAAGATGTTTTAATATCATACTTCTATTTATGTGGCATTGGTTGGTGGTGGGGGCAGCAGAATTTAGAATGCCTAGGGCAGAACAGAACCTATATATGCCCATGCACTCCATGCAATGATAAAATAGCAATTTATTGAGGTGTTATACATGGCGTGCCAACACTTTGACTAAAAACTCAACCTTTTTTAATCCTTGGCAAAGCCAGAGTTCTGGGCTAAATGTTGCCGTGCCATCTATGACACCTCAATAAATGTACTGGTTTATCACTACATGGTTTGTCTGGCCTTCCATTTTTTTAATCATCTTGATTTGCTGTGTGTTACGTCCTGGGCACCTTAAGAAACTACAGCACAGGTAAAGATATTAGCTTTTAAACACTATGCTAAAACATTTATGGCCTAAGCAAGGGTCAGCTATCTTTGCCCTTCAGATGTTTTGAAATTACATTTTCCAGGAGGCTCATATAATTTAATGAGTAGCTGAACATTACGGGAGATGTAATTCCAAAACCTCTGGAGGGCCAAGGTTGCTGCCCCTTGGCCTAAGGCTGGGGTCAGACGAGCGTAGTGTTCACGTCCGTGATTGCGCCTAAAAGTACGTCCGTGATAGCATGAAAGAAAGTCCATTGGAGCCTGACACATGAAGTACGTCCGCACTGAACTGCGGACGCACCACGGCCACGGCAAACGGACGCAAGGCAGGCAAGAACGTACAACCACTAGAACGGCCGCACAAAGTGCGCTGCGTCCGCAACGTCTGCATAGCTTTGTGTGTGAGTGATGGAACGTGGTCAGACGGACTGCATTTATACGTCCAGCATTTTTTTCACGGACAAAATGGTTTTGCTTTTTAATTTATTTTCCCTCCTACATCCGTCAAAATATTTGTCAGTGAAAAAAACGGACTGTGTGGCCACTACTGTGTCTTCCGTACTGACGTACGTCCGTGTGCAAGGACGTACAGTCCGTAGAAATCACGCTCGTCTGACCCTAGCCTAAAGCAGGGGTCTCAAAGTACCGGCCCGCGGGCCATTTGTGGCCCGCGGACTGGTTACAAATGGCCCGCAGAATACATGGATCAGCAAGGTGTCCGTGAGGGACCCTTGCACGGTCCACTGCTGCGGCTGTCTGTGCGGGCCGCAGTGAAATCCGGAAGGGAAGCACAGCAGGCAGAAGAGCCACACAGTGATTCATGAAGCTGCTACAGGAGACACACAGGCCCTGCGTGCTGGCTCCGCCCCCTTCCTACCGGCTCTCTGCACACAGAGGCCTCGGCAGGCAAGCAGGCGATGGGAAACCCGGGTGAGTAGAGTGATGTGGGGGAGGGAGGAAAGGCTGATTAGGGGTTTAGGATTTAGCAGAACACAGAGAAGGGGAAAACCAGAAAAAAGAGAAGGTGGAGACACAGACAGTGACTGATGGATAGAGAGAGAGAGTTAGAGTGACAGGAGACAGAGTGACATGAACTGATGGAGACAGAGAGAGGGAGAGTGACATGGACTGGAGACAGAGACATGAACTAATGGAGACAGAGAGAGGAGGGTGACATGGACTGGAGACAGAGAGGGAGACACGAACTGATGGAGACAGACACAAACTGATGGAGACAGAGAGGGAGAGTGACTGGGACTGATGGAGAGAGAGAGAGAGGGGGAGAGTAACATGGACTGGAGACAGGGTGACATGGACTGGAGACAGAGAAATGAACTGATGAAGACAAGACAGAGAGGGAGACACGAACTAATGGAGACAGGGAGACACGAACTGAT
The DNA here is from genome assembly GCA_009667805.1 of Leptobrachium leishanense. Taxonomy (NCBI): domain Eukaryota; kingdom Metazoa; phylum Chordata; class Amphibia; order Anura; family Megophryidae; genus Leptobrachium; species Leptobrachium leishanense. Next base: position 288,364,738 of record CM019065.1, on the reverse strand, counting down.
GGAGACAGGGAGACACGAACTGATGGAGACAGACACAAACTGATGGAGACAGAGAGAGCAACATGAACTGATGGAGACATAGAGAGAGAAACAGTTACAAACTGATGGAGACATAGAGAGACAGTTTCAAACTGATGGAGACAGAGAGAGAGACACGAACTGATGGAGACAGAGACACAAACTGATGGAAACAGAGAGAGACACACACGAACTGATGGAGACAGAGAGAGAGAGACACAAACTGATGAAGACAGAGAGACACGAACTGATGGAGACAGAGAGACACATACGAACTGATGGAGACAGAAACACAAACTGATGGAGACAGAGAGAGAGACACGAACTGATGAAGACAGAGAGAGACACGAACTGATGGAGACAGAGTGTGACAGGGGCTGGTGGATGGAGACACAGAGTGACAGAGGGAGAGACACCGAAGGACGGAGGGACAGGAGAATGGAGAGAAAGGGAAAAGGTCTGTTACAAAATAAAATAAAAACACCTTAAAGGAATAAAAAAAAATTCACCAGAAGAGTACCAAAAATACAAGAAGATGAAATAAAAACACTTTGCTGTAAAAGAAAACCGTTTAATAAAAATAAATAAAATAAAAACAAGTTTCAAATTTTGCATGCGGCCCCCATGGAATATGAAAACTTGTCCAGTGGCCCTCAGGTAATTTGAGTTTGAGACCCCTGGCCTAAAGTGTGCCTTTATTTTTGCTAAAAACTGAGACAAGAGTGATTGATTGGACCGTTGTTGAACAATATTGTGGGAAAAATATGGATGATTAGGATGAGAGAACAATGATAAACGTTTGGAGGCAAGGAGGGATAGAATGAATCATGAAGTAGATAGTGCTATGGAGAACTATAAGAGGATGCTGTGAGCCAATCGAGCCCTTGGATCGTATACAGATCTCATGCTTCAAACACTCTCAATACAAGTGAATATGAAGACCAGGAATATCTCGGTCAGGCAGAGCATGTGCAAAGTGCTCTGATACAGGTCAGATTTATAAAAATGTCCATACAGAGCTCACAGACCTTCATGATCTGCTCAGTTGCTCCTGCTGCTAGTATACGCCGCCATCAGTCAGAGATGCTGAAAGAAACCGAACAGACTCTTTTCTATTTTGTATATTACTTCCCACAAGTAGAAAAAAGTGCTAGCCTTGACTACATGCAAGCAATATTTTTTTTTAGTCATGTTTTTGCCAAATGGCTAGAATAAGTGCCCTTGAAACCAGATCCAAACTGAACAAGCAACTTGTATCCATAAAAGAATAGAAAAAAAATAGTTTTTAAACTAGAATCATTGATTTCCTTTTTTCTCTTTTGAACAGGTTCTGCTTGGCATCTCCATTTCATGGTTAATTTGTTATATTTTGACGACTACAAACGCACTTCCCTCCAGTCCTGAAAGCTATGGCTATTTTGCTCGTACTGACGTCAAGGGAGATGTTCTTTCTCAAGCGCCATGGTTCCGCTTTCCATACCCAGGTGTCACTGATCATGGTGCCAGTTCGGCAACTCTTATCCACAGGTGTACACTTTAGAGGCAAATGATCTGGTTCATGTATATGGTGAAATTTAATTAGTTTTCCTTTTTACCTTAAGCCTGGAGCTTTGGTTTAACCATTTAAAGATGCTTGTGTTCCCCTTTAAAAAATAACCTATATTTCACTGTTTGCATTGCCATTTCTAATCAATGCAATATATAGTATTATTCCATGTATAAGCCTATACTTTTGTCTAAAATCGTTAAGCCAGAAATTGGGGGTTGTCTTTTACACAGGAGTACCTAGCTGGTACCAGATACCAGATGTGAGCCTGTTCTGAGTGCTGGGGTTGTCTTATACATGAAGGGCTTGTACATGTAAAAATATGGTAAATTACTTTAACACACATAATGGAGACTCTAGTTTGCTCACTTTCAAGTTGCTTACAGGATTTCAAAATACTCTGTAGAATAGAAACTCACCATAGTAAAAGCTACAGAGTGCATGTCATCTGCATGTTCTATTGGAAACCAGCAGGGTTATTCAAAGAGCTCCGAATTGCTGGCAAAAGGTAACCGAACACTAAAATTCAGCATTCGTTACCTTTCCTGGTCATTCGGCTATCCAGAGAGCAGGCAGTTCACCAAATGATGGCGAATTGCCTGCACATACGGTGCCTGTTCGAGGGCAGTGAATTCCCCATAGAGAAGCAATGTCTCATCTATTCAGAGAACAAAAACCAGCAGTAAAAGGTTGCCAAAATACCCTACCATTCGGTGGTTTCATTCGACAGGTTTATTCAGGCGAATCCCATAGGCTTCAATGTTAAAAATATTCCCGTTTTAATCCAATATCTAATAAACCGTTTATTATAATATTCTGCAGTAAAAAGTTTCTTTATTTTTAGATTTTTTTTAGGATCTTTTAGGCATTTTTCGGGATTTTTTTGCGAAACGTAATTTTTCGGGTTTTTTTTAAATTGTTTTTTCTTTTTTTCTGTAACAGCCCTTTTTATTATCATTCATTTTCGTTCTGCAGTTTCTTTGCAAACAGCGTTTCACTTTTCAAACATTCAAGCGTACTGTTTTTTTTCCACTCCATTCGTCTGCGGTGTTGGATTTTTCCAGCGGCTGCTCTGCGCTCTGATCGGCTCCTGTTCGGGTTTCTCCTGCGTGTTCGGCGGGGTTAATCCATATGTTTTTGCCGGTTTCGGTGTGCATTTGCCTGGGTTTTGCGGTGAGTGTTCGGCAGGTTTGCGGCGGCTTTTCCTTGCGCTATGTCGGCCCTGTGGTGCTTGCTGAATACACCGCAGGGTCGCCGAACTGGGATCGCTAAATCGCACCGAATTGAAGAGAACGAAAAGTCACCGAACGTGCGGTGACTTTTCGATTCTCTTTGAATAACCTTGTAGGATTCTATTGACTTACAGATATCTGTGTTTTACCTACAAAGTGCAGCACATGTTACCAATAAAACATTTATAAATTATTCCAAAAATAGAACTATTAGAAACTGGGGAATAATTTCTGCATCTTGAATGTTCACATTTATCAAAGCTTCCAAAGTTTGCGTCTCTATGAAATAAACCTTCAAGCCTGATATAGGAAGAACTACACATTAACTAGCAAATACATATTATCTCTAATATTTATTTTGTTTGCTTTGAAATACACAAATTATTTATTTTGAAGCTTAATATTGTAATAACTTTATTCTGTTTCTATTTTAGGACAATGGGGACTACCAACCATCAGCCTTGCAGGCGTATTTGGGATTTTGGCAGGTGTGATTTCATCCATGGTTGAGTCAGTTGGAGATTACCATGCCTGTGCCCGTCTCTCAGGTGCACCACCTCCTCCAAAGCATGCTATAAATAGAGGCATAGGAATAGAAGGGATTGGATGCCTGTTGGCTGGTGCTTGGGGCACTGGAAATGGGACCACCTCGTACAGTGAAAATGTTGGTGCTTTGGGAATAACCAGAGTAAGTGCATATCAATTAAAATACTGAAGTACAAACATCCATGGTACGGTATTTGACACAGAACATATTTATTGTTCTTGTTTTACTATATCATTACACAATATTGGCAGAATACCAATATATAAATAAATCAAATGAAGAATGGTAGGGTGCTTAATAGGAGCTCTATATGGAAATAAAGAATTTTTTTTTACCATATCTAAAAATGCAAAACAAGTACTGTATTTCGTAGAATAGTATATCAGGCAATAATGACATTAAACTGTATATACTGTATGTAAAGGTTTTTTGTGCATATGAACTGCAGGTAGGAATTAATTATATGGGAGTGGAACATGTGTTAATTATTTTCTTAAAATAACTTGCAGGGTTATCCAAAGAGATTCGAATTGCTTGAGAAAGGTAACCGAATGCTGAAAATCATCGTTCGGTTACCTTTCCTGGCCATTCGGCTATCCAGAGAGCAGGCAATTCGCCAAATCCTGGCGAATTGCCTGAACATACGGTGCCTGTTCGGTCCCTGTTCGAGGGCAGTGAAATCCCCATGAAAAAGCACTGCTTCGGCTATTCAGAGAACACAAACCAGCAGTGAAAGGTTCCCCTAATGTCCTGCCATTCGGTGGTTTAATTCGACAAATTTATTCAGGAGAATCCCATAGACTTCAATGTTAAAAATATTCCCGTTTTAATTCAATATCTAATAAACCGTTCATTATAAAATTCTGCAGCAAAAAGTCTCTTTATTTATAGATTTTTTAGGATACTTTAAGCATTTTTCTGAATTTTTAAAAAAAAATTTAAAAGTCCGATTTTTTTTTTTTTTTTTTCAGTTTACTTATTTTTTTGTAACAGTCCTCTTTATTATCATTCCCTGGACCTCCTGTGAAAATTTCAGACATTTTCGCTCAGTAGTTTCTTTGCAAACAGCGTTTCATTTTCCCAGATTCATACAAATGGTTTTTCTAATTTATTCACTGCCTCCTCTACGTCACAGCTGCTTCGGCTCTGTGCGATTCGGCTCCTTTTCGGCTCCTGTTCGGCTTTTTCGAAGGTTAATGCAGATGTTTTTGCTTGTTTTCAGCGTGCATTCGGTGAGTTTTCGTCAGGTTTGCAGCAGCTTTTCCCTGCAATTCGGGGACCCTGTGGTGTTTGCTGAATACACCGCAGGGTCACCGAAATGGGATCGGCAAAAGGAACCGAATTGAAGAGAACGAAAAGTCACCGAACGTGCGGTGACTTTTCGAATCTCTTTGGATAACCCTGACAGTCTTAAACTAGGCTTGTGCACCGATTGTTTTTGTCGGTTCGGTTCGTTCGGATTTTGTAGACTTTCATTTCGACTCGTTTCGGCCCGATTTCCGTTTCAGTTCGGTTTGTTTCGGTTCATTTTCCGTATCGACTTTTTTTTTGTGATTTCGGAAATTTTCGTGTTTTTCGGAACGTCTGTTCTCCTCGTTTCAAAGTGTCTATTCGTTTTGACGTAAACTAATGGTTTTTCGGATATGATAATTATACGATACGATAATTCTGCCGATACGATAATTCTGCCATTGAGATTTCTCATGTTTTACAAGAAGGATACTTTGAGATTTCTCATGTTTTACAAGAAGGATACATTGAGATTTCTCTGGTTTCCCGGGAAGGATACTGTTATGCAGATACATTGAGATTTCTCTGGATTTCCATGAAGGATACATTGAGATTTCTCATGGTTTACAAGAAGGATACATTGATATGTCTAATTTTTTACAAAAAGGATACATTGAGATTTCTCATGTTTTACAAGAAGGATACATTGAGATTTCTCATGTTTTACAAGAAGGATACATTGAGATTTCTCTGGTTTCCCAGGAAGGATACATTGAGATTTCTCTGGTTTCCCGGAAAGGATACATTGAGATTTCTCATGTTTTACAAAAAGGATACATTGAGATTTCTCTGGTTTTACAAGAAGGATACATTGAGATTTCTCTGGTTTTACAAGAAGGATACATTGAGATTTCTCTGGTTTTCCAGGAAGGATACATTGAGATGGGAATGATACAAGATTTAATTACAGAATCAGCGATATAAATACAATGTCCGAAATGGAACCGAAATCAAGAATGGAGCCGAAATCACGAATGGCACGAAAATGAATTTCGATTTTACACATTTCTAGTCCATTCGAAAATTTCGTTTCAGCTCGAAAATTTGTTCGGATCTGCCGTTTTCGGATCCGACAATTTTCGGAAAATCGGCCGAATCCGAATGCACGAATCGGGAAATTTCGTGAAAATTCCAAAACCCGAAACGCACATCCCTATCTTAAACTATGAAGCGACTTGTAGGACTTGCGGGACCTGTGGTTCCCAACCCGTTTCCTCAAGTACTTTCAACAATCCAGGTTTGCCAGGTGATATGATTTGCTGCTCAGTGATTGCAGGATTTAGTCTGCATTTCCCCAAGTTAATCCTTAAAATCTGGCCTGTTAAGAGACCCTGATGACAGGGTTGGGAAACACTGAATTAGACCAAATGTGGGAATCCTTTATCTGATGAGCGAGAGCATTTCCTCCCTTTGACCAACAAAAAAATAATCTCCATAAATAAAGCAAAACTCAAAAGATACAGCTCTTGGCTGGATTTTGATTTGACTTTCTAAAGGGCACAAAAATAAATACACCTGGCCATCTACTGAGTGAAAATACAGATTTCAACAGCTACCTTGATGTAGAAAGAAATGTAATGGAAAATAGGAGCTTATAGCTCAGCGGACGTGTATGCAGCTCCACCACAAAGACTCATTAGAACCAGCAAGTGTCCTCTCAGAAGAAGGTTTCTTGCAAACCCAGGGAGCGTCAACTTCACATCCAATGCCCTTTGGCTCTAATTGATTGCTGTTCCTCTGGAGCAATACTGGCATGAAAAACCACTCCAGTAGTTATCCACTCCAGTAATTATTCAGTGCAGTCTTTATCCAAGGGCCAAATGATGGTATCGAGATAACCAAAATTTCAAAAAACGGGTTTTACTACAAATAACCAATAAAATGGAAAGTAAAAAAAACATTAGTCCAACGCGTTTCGTCAGTGTCTCCTGACTTCATCATTGAAAAATATCTCTATAGTAGTCCTGGTGTAAATAGTGGAATTTTGCGGCTTTTTTCCCTCTCCCTACTTCTGATCTCAATCTCTTCTGCGTTCAACTAATGGCATGCTCCCTTCCTTCCACATTCCCGTGGTGCACTGACGACATGTTCTCTGGCATTCCCAGATTACAGTCCTTGCGCTTGCGCATAATACTGTAAGGATTAGCGTCGGCTGATTACCGGTGAGCAGGATAGAGAGCCCGATATGAAGTGACTGACACACGAAGGGGTAAAGATGTAATAAAATGACGGGTTAATTAAATATAAAAGGGCAAAATAGTAAATCTACGTTGGTAATGAGAAATAAATGTACTAAGAGATGAAGCAAGTAAAAGAAAATAATGAATGGGAGACACAGACGTTACATGAAAAGGGATGACTTCTGAGATAGTGATATATTCGTAGAAAGCGAAGGGCTAGACTTACAGGGTTATCCAAAGAGATTCGAAAAGTCACCGCACGTTCGGTGACTTTTCGTTCTCTTCAATTCGGTTCCTTTTGCCGATTGCATTTCGGTGACCCTGCGGTGTATTCAGCAAACAGCACAGGGTCCCCGAATTGCAGGGAAAAGCTGCCGCAAACCTGACGAAAACTAACCGAATGCACGCTGAAAACAAGCAAAAACATCTGGATCAACCTTCGAAGAGGAGCCGAACAGGAGCCGAAAAGGAGCCGAATCACACAGAGCCGAAGCAGCTGTGACGTAGAGGAGGCAGTGAATAAATTAGAAAAACCATTTGTATGAATCTGGGAAAAAGAAACGCTGTTTGCAAAGAAACTACTGAGCGAAAATGTCTGAAATTTTCACAGGAGGTCCAGGGAATGATAATAAAGAGGGCTGTTACAGAAAAAATAAGCAAACTGAAAAAAAAAAAAAAAAAATCGGACTTTTAATTTTTTTTTAAAAAATTCAGAAAAATGCTTAAAGTATCCTAAAAAATCTATAAATAAAGAGACTTTTTGCTGCAGAATTTTATAATGAACGGTTTATTAGATATTGAATTAAAACAGGAATATTTTTAACATTGAAGTCTATGGGATTCTCCTGAATAAATTTGCCGAATTAAACCACCGAATGGCAGGGCATTAGGGGAACCTTTCACTGCTGTTTGTGTTCTCTGAATAGCCGAAGCAGTGCTTTTTCATGGGGATTTCACTGCCCTCGAACAGGGACCGAACAGGCACCGTATGTGCAGGCAATTCGACAGGATTTGGCGAATTGCCTGCTCTCTGGATAGCCGAATGGTCAGGAAAGGTAACCGAACCCTGATTTTCAGCGTTCGGTTACCTTTCTCAAGCAATTCGGAGCTCTTTGGATAACCCTGATAGTATTGGAATGAAACAAAAGGGATTTAGATGTGACCAGTACACAGGGAACTCACAGGAGGACACAGAAGGTTGTGGGCAAAAGGGCACTGGAGTTTGGAGTAGACTAGGCTGGATACAAAGGTCGTTGGAGCAGCAGCTTTAGGCTTAACAAAGTGTCTTGGAGCAGGAGCTGTCGCAGAGGGTCTTGGAACAAGGGCTGTAGCAGACGGTCATGGAAAAGATGAGTGTCCGATAGACAGAGACAGGCTGTGAAATCAGGCTTCTTGATTGTTAACAGGCGGCTAGAACACTGAGCAATGAGCAACAATGCTGAAGCATTGGATTATGGGTGCTCCACCCTCTAATAGTGGAGTACAGGGATGATGATTATTAGCACCTGTAGCATTGGTTAGTGCTATGTAAGCCAGGAACGAGCAGGAAAGTGCTGCTAAAGGTCAATCTAGTCAGGAAGGATCCTTATATCAATGCTCTATGGAGCGACCTTTGGGCAGCCGCTCGGGATGTCTTGAAAAACTCTTACAGGGTTATTCAAAGAGCTCCGAATTGCTGGAGAAAGGTAACCGAACGCTGAAATTCAGCGTTCAGTTACCTTTCCCAGCCATTCGGCTATTCAGAGAGCAGGCAATTTGTCCGTTTTGGCAATTTGGCAGTGAAATCCCCATAGAGAAGCAATGCTTCGTCTATTCAGAGAACAAAAACCAGCAGTGATAAGTTGTCGAATTGCCCTGCCATTCGATGGTTTCATGCGTCAGATTTATTCCGGCGAATCCCATAGGATAAGCATGTCATGGATGGGATTTGAACCCACGTATGCAGTTTACATTGTTTACCATAGCAACCACGATTACCATGGCAACCATAGCGACCACTGCTACCATAGCAACCACAGTTACCATGGCAACAAAATGGTTACCATAGCAAGCACAGTTACCATGGTGACAATGGTTACCACAGCAACCACGGTTACCATGGCGACAATGGTTACCATAGCAACCACTGTTACCATGGTGACAATGGTTACCATAGCAACCACGGTTACCATGGCGATGATGTTACCATAGCAACCACAGTTACCATGGCGATGATGGTTACCATAGCAACCGCAGTTACCATGGCGACAAATGGTTACCATAGCAACCACGGTTACCAAGGCGACAATGGTTACCATAGCAACCACGGTTACATGACGATAATGTTACTATAGCAACCACAGTTACCAGGGCGACGATGGTTACCATAGCAACCGCAGTTACCATGGCGACAATGGTTACCATAGCAACCAACTGCAGTTACCATGGCGACAATGGTTACCATAGCAACCACGGTTACCATGCCGATAATGGTTGCTATAGCAACCACAGTTACCATGGCGACAATGGTTACCATAGCAACCACGGTTACCATGGTGACAATGGTTGCCATAGCAACCACAGTTACCATGGCAACAATGGTTACCATGGCAACAATGGTTACCATGGCGATAACGGTTACCATAGCAACCACGGTTACCATGGCGACAACGGTTACCATAGCAACCACGGTTACCATGGCGACAACGGTTGCCATAGCAACCACGGTTACCATGGCGACAATGGTTGCCATAGCAACGATGGTTACCATGGCGACAACGGTTACCATAGCAACCACGGTTACCATGGCAACAATGGTTACCATAGCAACCACAGTTACCATGGCGACGATGGTTACCATAGCGACCACGGTTACCATGGCGACAATGGTTACCATAGCAACCACGGTTACCATGGCGATAATGGTTACTATAGCAACCACAGTTACCACAGCGACGATGGTTACCATAGCAACCACAGCGACAATGGTTACCATAGCAACCACGGCGACAATGGTTACCATAGCAACCACGGTTACCATGACGATAATGTTACTATAGCAACCACAGTTACCAGGGCGACGATGGTTACCATAGCAACCGCAGTTACCATGGCGACAATGGTTACCATAGCAACTGCAGTTACCATGGCGACAATGGTTGCCATAGCAACCACGGTTACCATGGAGACAATGGTTACCATAGCAACCTCGGTTACCATGGCAACAATGGTTACCATAGCAACCACGGTTACCATGGCGATAATGGTTGCTATAGCAACCACGGTTACCATGGCGACAACGGTTGCCATAGCAACCACGGTTACCATGGCGACAACTGTTACCATAGGAACCACGGTTACCATGGCGACAACGGTTACCATAGCAACCACGGTTACCATGGCGATAATGGTTGCTATAGCAACCACGGTTACCATGGCGATAATGGTTGCTATAGCAACCACGGTTACCATGGCGACAACGGTTACCATAGCAACCACGGTTACCATGGCGACAACGGTTACCATAGCAACCATGGTTACCATGGCGACAACGGTTACCATAGCAACCACGGTTACCATGGCGACAGCGGTTACCATAGCAACCACGGTTACCATGGCGACAACGGTTGCCATAGCAGCCACGGTTACCATGGCGACAATGGTTGCCATAGCAACCACGGTTACCATGGCGACAATGGTTACCATAGCAACCACGGTTACCATGGCGACAATTGTTGCCATAGCAACCACGGTTACCATGGCGACAATGGTTACCATAGCAACCACGGTTACCATGGTGACAATGGTTACCATAGCAAACACGGTTACCATGGCGATAATGGTTACCATAGCAACCACGGTTACCATGGCGATAATGGTTGCTATAGCAACCACGGTTACCATGGCGACAACGGTTACCATAGCATCCACGGCTACCATGGCGACAACGGTTACCATAGCAACCACGGTTACCATGGCGACAACAGTTGCCATAGCAACCACGGTTACCATGGCGACAATGGTTACCATAGCAACCACGGTTACCATGGCGACAATGGTTGCCATAGCAACCACGGTTACCATGGCGACAATGGTTACCATAGCAACCACGGTTACCATGGTGACAATGGTTACCATAGCAAACACGGTTACCATGGCGATAATGGTTGCTATAGCAACCACGGTTACCATGGCGACAACGGTTGCCATAGCAACCACGGTTACCATGGTGACAATGGTTACCATAGCAACCACGGTTACCATGGCGACAATGGTTGCCATAGCAACCACGGTTACCATGGCGACAATGGTTACCATAGCAACCACGGTTACCATGGCGACAATGGTTACCATAGCAACCACGGCTACCATGGCGATAATGGTTGCTATAGCAACCACGGTTACCATGGCGACAACGGTTACCATAGCAACCACGGTTACCATGGCGACAATGGTTGCCATAGCAACCACGGTTACCATGGCGACAATGGTTACCATAGCAACCACGGTTACCATGGTGACAATGGTTACCATAGCAAACACGGTTACCATGGCGATAATGGTTGCTATAGCAACCACGGTTACCATGGCGACAACGGTTGCCATAGCAACCACGGTTACCATGGCGACAACGGTTGCCATAGCAACCACGGTTACCATGGCGACAATGGTTACCATAGCAACCACGGTTACCATGGCGACAATGGTTGCCATAGCAACCACGGTTACCATGGCGACAATGGTTACCATAGCAACCACGGTTACCATGGCGACAATGGTTACCATAGCAACCACGGCTACCATGGCGATAATGGTTGCTATAGCAACCACGGTTACCATGGCGACAACGGTTACCATAGCAACCACGGTTACCATGGCGACAACGGTTGCCATAGCAACCACGGATACCATGGCGACAATGGTTACCATATCAACCACGGTTACCATGGCGACAATGGTTGCCATAGCAACCACGGTTTTTGGCGACAATGGTTACCATAGCAACCACGGTTACCATGGTGACAATGGTTACCATAGCAAACACGGTTACCATGGCGATAATGGTTGCTATAGCAACCACGGTTACCATGGCGACAACGGTTGCCATGGCGACAACGGTTACCATGGCGACAGCGGTTACCATAGCAACCACGGTTACCATGGCGGCAACGGTTGCCATAGCAACCACGGTTACCATGGCGACAACGGTTACCATAGCAACCACGGTTACCATGGCGACAACGGTTACCATAGCAACCACGGTTACCATGGCGACAATGGTTACCATAGCAACCACGGTTACCATGGCGACAATGGTTACCATAGCAACCACGGTTACCATGGCGATAATGGTTGCTATAGCAACCACAGTTACCATGGCGACAACGGTTACCATAGCAACCACGGTTACCATGGCGACAGTGGTTGCCATAGCAACCATGGTTACCATGGCGCCAATGGTTACCATAGCAACCACGGTTACCGTGGCAACAATGGTTACCATAGCAACCACGGTTACCATGGTAACAATGGCTACCATAGCAACCACGGTTACCATGGCAACAATGGTTACCATAGCGATCACTGTTACCATATCAACCATGTTACCATGGCAACCAGTTACCATGGCGACAATGGTTACCATACCAACCACAGTTACTATGGGAACCAGGGCCGCCATCAGGGCATTATGGCCCCTGCTGCAGTAAGGGGCCCAGCCAACTGGGGGGGGGCCGTCGTCGTTAACTTTGATTACTTTAGGTCGTAGGCTTCTGGAGGAGGTACCGCGGCCTACTTGGGCCTGGCTGCCCTGTGAGCAGCAAGATGGCCGCCGGGCCCCCTCTGATCAGTATGTGTGACATGGGGAGGGGGCCCTGGACCCTGACTGGGTGACACCCTCTTGGAGGGTGACACCACTCAGGGCCAGCCTTTGAATGCTGCCTCTGTGTGCTCAGCAGCGCTGTCTCTCTGTGGGGAGAGATCAACGCTGTGCTGAGAAACTCCCACGGCTGGCACAAGCCCCGCCCCACCATGTGACAGCCGTGGGTCTGGGAGAGGAGGGGGAGCAGCCCTCCCACCATCATGGGTACCCCTTGCTTCCCCTGGCTCTGAGCCCAGTTCAATACCTCAGCAGCTGCTTGCAGCAGTGTCATTGAACGCTTTGGATGCGAATTTCAAAGTAAAATGGCCGACGATTTCTTAATGAAAGATTCAGATTGTTTTTCGTATGACTCGGACAGTTGAGGTATACATGATAAAGAAAAGCAGTCAGCACAATTCCGTTTTGTATGCACACACCACAAATGATAGTTTTTATTGAATAAACGTTATGTTTACTTCTGAAACAAAATATAATTGAACTGTAATATATGTCTATGTGCAGGTGTAAATAATAAATAAATATTTTGTGCTTTGGTGAACGAAAACCTCAAAATTAACAATGCTGTACGGAATTGTTACTTGCTTCATGGTGGCGGCCATCTTTACTACGTCACACTCAGCTAGTCGTAGCATCTCCTCGGGTCGCCGCAAGTGCTAAGTTAGCAGTGCTGAGTGCTGAGCGCTGAGCGGCAGAACGGCGTTCAATGGCAAGTTGCTAACTTAGCACTTGCAGCGGCTGAGGTATTGAACGCGCCACTGGAGTCTGCACACTGCCTGCCCTGCCCCTTCCTCACACAGCACCAGTCTAGGGATGAGCTGTTCGGTTCGGACGGTTCGGACCGAACTTAGCCTGTTCGTTCTGTTCGCGAACTCCGAACATTTCCGCGTGTTCGCCGCATGTTCGACCACAATGGACCACAATGCACTTTCCCACTGGCCTGAAGCTTGGAATTGGCTACAGCCTTGCACCTGACCACAGGTCTGGTGCAAGACAGGTTCAACACTATGCCAATCACCGCTCAGAGTCCTGATTGGGCAAATTTTGCCCAATCATGGGCTCACAGAGCTAAGTCCCGCAGCACACTATATAAGGTTTCCACGCAGCGCTTCTGCACGCATTTGAGAGGAGATTTCATAGGAGATAGTTTTTGTATGTTCTTACTGCCGGTCTGCCACGCTACTGGGGGGTCTCATTTCTACCAAATATCTGGGAATTGAGGTGATGTGTGTCTTGTCACTGCCAGCAAGTATTTTGGGGGTCACAAATTTCTACAAAATATTTGGGAATTGAGGTGATCTGTGTCTTGTCACACAGCCAGTACCACGCAGTATTTTGGGGGTCACAAGTTTCTACAAAATATTTGGGAATTGAGGTGATCTGTGTCTTGTAACTGCCAGCAAGTATTTTGGGGGTCACAAATTTCTACAAAATATTTGGGAATTGAGGTGATCTGTCTCTTGTCACACAGCCAGTACCACGCAGTATTTTGGGGGTCACTAATTTTTACAAAATATCTGGGAATTGAGGTGATCTGTCTCTTGTCACTGCCAGCAAGTATTTTGGGGGTCACAAATTTCTACAAAATATTTGGGAATTGTTATAATCTGTGTGTTCTCACTGGCTGCCACCCATCAGGGGGTCTCACTGATTTATAGGAGGTTTCTGAGACTTGTAATCTGTGGATTCTCACTGCCACTCATCAGGGGGTCACATCGGATTTATAGGAGGTTTCTGAGATTTGTAATCTGTGGCTTCTCACTGCCACCCATCAGGGGGTCCCACATACTTCTAGCAGATTTATGCGAATTGTAATTTGTGTCTCTTCACTGCCAGCTATCAGGGGGTCACACTGATTTATAGGAGGTTTCTGAGACTTTTAATTTGTGTCTTCTCACTGCCACCCATCAGGGGGTCACACTCCACATTCCAACTCCATTGTGGTGGTGTATAGAGCCAAAGATGTTAGAATTGTGTCGATGTCCCAATATTTCTGCACCTGACTGTATATCATTTTTTTTATCATGGACAGATTAATTTTTACATAACTGTTAATACAACAAGAACAGAAGTCTTATGAATGTTGTACACTAGATGAAGCCTGGTATCCCTTGCTCTGGCTGTTTATGTTTACTGCTATCATAAGAAATGTTGTATAGAATATTCCCATCTTTTGATGCGTCCCCTTTCCCTCGCTTTCTGCTTATGTGTCCCATAGACACTTTGATCAATATCAGTGGCGTCACTAGGGTTGGTGTCACCCGGTGCGGTAACGTATGGTGTCACCCCCCCCCCCCCGAGTTTTACAGATTTTTTTTTAACTACTCTTACTCCTAAATCAGTACTCCCATATAACGCTGAATGCTCATACACACAGCGCACATTACTGTGAGGTTTATTGCTGTGGAGCTCTCTCATATGCTCACACAACTTTTTGCCAACTGCCAGCAAGTACGTTCCATGTTCGAAGGCAGTGAAAGCACACATGGTTATATATTGCCCCCAGCAGCTCTGGTTATATTGCCCCCAGCAGCTCTGGATATATATTGCCCCCCAGCAGCTCACCCATATATATATTTTTTGCCCCCAGCTCACATATGGATATATTGCCCCAGTTCACAGTTATATATTGCCCCAGCAGCTCATCCATGGATATATATTGCCCCAGCTCACATATGGATATATTGCGCCTCAGCTCACATATGGATATATTGCACCTCAGCTCACACATGGATATATTGCCCCAGACCAGCTCACACATGGATATATTGCCCCAAACCAGCTCACACATGGATATTGCCCCAGCTCTCATGGGTACTGCCCCCAGCACACATGGATATGCCCCAGCTCCTCTCATGGATATTGCCCCAGCTCCTCTCATGGATATACTGCCCCAGCTCCTCTCATGGATACTGCCCCAGTTCCTCTCATGGATATACTGCCCCAGCTCCTCTCATGGATATTGCCCCAGCTCCTCTCATGGATATACTGCCCCAGCTCCCTCATGGATACTGCCCCAGCTCCTCTCATGGATATACTGCCCCAGCTGCTCTCATTGATAATGACCCAGCTGCTCTCATGGATTTTGCCCCAGCTCCTCTCATGGATTTTGCCCCAGCTCATGGATATGCCCCAGCTCATGGATACTGCCCCAGCTCATGGATATACTGCCCCAGCTCATGAATATACTGCCCCAGCACATGGATATACTGCCCCAGCACATGGATATACTGCCCCAGCTCATGGATATTGCCCCAGCTCATGGATATTGCCCCAGCTCATGGATACCGCCCCAGCTCATGGATAGTGCCCAGCGCATGGAATGCCCCAGCAGCTCATGGATATGCCCCAGCACCTCATGGATATGCCCCAGCACCTCATGGATATGCCCCAGCTCCTCTCATGGATTTTGCCCCAGCTCATGGATATGCCCCAGCTCATGGATACTGCCCCAGCTCATGGATATACTGCCCCAGCAGCTCATGGATACTGCCCCAGCTCATGGATATTGCCCCAGCAGCTCATGGATATGCCCCAGCACCTCATGGATATGCCCCAGCACCTCTCATGGATTTTGCCCCAGCTCCTCTCATGGATTTTGCCCCAGCTCATGGATACTGCCCCAGCTCATGGATACTGCCCCAGCTCATGGATATACTGCCCCAGCAGCTCATGGATATACTTCCCCAGCTCATGGATATACTGCCCCAGCTCATGCATACATATACTGCCCCAGCAGCTCATGGATATACTGCCCCAGCACATGGATATACTGCCCCAGCTCATGGATATGCCCCAGCTCATGGATATACTGCCCCAGCTCATGGATATACTGCCCCAGCACATGGAATGCCCCAGCAGCTCATGGATATGCCCCAACACCTCATGGATATGCCCCAGCACCTCATGGATATGCCCCAGCACCTCATGGATTTGCCCCAGCACCTCATGGATATGCCCCAGCACCTGATGGATATGCCCCAGCAGCTCATGCATATGCCCCAGCACCTCATGGATATGCCCCAGCTCCTCATGGATATGCCCCAGCAGCTCATGGATATGCCCCAGCAGCTCATGGATTTGCCCCAGCAGCTCATGGATATGCCCCAGCTCCTCATGGATATGCCCCAGCACCTCATGGATTTGCTCCAGCACCTCATGGATTTGCCCCAGCTTCTCATGGATATGCCCCAGCTCATGGATATGCCCCAGCAGCTCATGCATACGCCCCAGCACCTCATGGATTTGCCACAGCACCTCATGGATATGCCCCAGCTCCTCATGGATATGCCCCAGCACATGGATATGCCCCAGCTCACACATGGATATGCCCCAGCTCACACATGGATATGTCCCAGCAGCTCATGGATATGCCCCAGCTCCTCATGGATATGCCCCAGCACACACATGGATATGCCCCAGCAGCTCATGGATATGCCCCAGCTCCTCATGGATATGCCCCAGCACCTCATGGATTTGCCCAAGCAGCTCATGGATATGCCCCAGCACCTCATGGATATCCCCAGCACATGGAATGCCCCAGCACCTCATGGATAATGGCCCCAGCTCACCTCCGCAGCGTGTTCGCTCCCTCTGAGCGTCCGGCGGCGCGCAGCTTGGGCGCTCGCCTGGGGGAGCCACGTGACCAGCCGCGATTGGCTGGTGACGTGTTTCCTCCATGCGAGCGCCGAAGCTGCATGCTTCGGACGCTCGCAGGGAGTGAATACGCGGCGGAGGGTGAAACACCCGCCCTTAGGGTGACGGTGTCACCCTAAAGGCGGGTGTCACCTGGTGCGGGCCGCACCCCCCGCCCCCACGTTACGACGCCACTGATCAATATAACCTTGAATTACAAGATAAACTGAAATTGTTTTCGAGTCTTCTCAAACACCTTGAGGCAGATGGAAAAAAAGTTGAAATGGCCACAACGTCATTTGGGGGAGACCTTTTTGATAAGCAAATTATATACCATTTAGTCTTTATGTAGACATGGTTTGCTCCCTATAGATTCTGGATCTTCCTTTTTTAAATCTCCTCTAATGTGTAATGCACATTACCCCTTGATGTCCTTGTATCTTGTGCTTGGAAATTTATTGAAGTGTTTGCGTAAACACAATACATTACTCTTTAATTTCTTTCTTTGGCATTGCCTTTATTAATTGTATTGCTCTTTACTGTATAATTCCACTTCCATATAATTATATTTTAATCTTAGCTGTTACTATGTTTAATACATTCTTGGATTATCTAGTGGCACACGCTCTTCGTGGGACATGCATGGTCATTCCATCCACAACTTGAAGAGTTTGAGAACAACCACATTATGTAACACATGGAGTTAGCCTAAATCAGGGCTGAACTGGGACAAAAATTCAGCCCTGGACTTCATCCAGATCGGCCCAATTTAATTGTGCAAACATGAACAAAAATAGTATATAAACCAACCAGGACACTCAACCAACCGCTCTACAGATACCGAAGTTGTTGCACAGCGATTGGGTAAAGCAACGCAGCGGTACTGAGGTTGAGTGTGTACCATGTCTTAAGGTGAGGTGATGCACAGTCGGTCTCACCGGCACAGTGGCCTCAATATGAGACTGTGGCAAACTGTGTCTGTTTTACAGATGGTGAGGAAGTTCTCACCTCACCCATTAAGGGCAACATGAGCGGCGCTGTGAACCAGCATTCACACTGGCCCACTGAGCCATCGGTCGACCGGGAGTCTCCCTGTATTCCCTATGGCCAGTACATTCCTGGCCTAAATGCAGGGCCACCTTTGGGGGGGGGGCTGCACATGATATGTCAAGTTCAAGTGGCTCCAGGTGGCCCTGGACCTTGCCGAATCCTGTGAATCTGCAATCTCTCTCTAAAAAAAAAATTAAATAAAAAATAATCACATTTCCCTGAGTTAAGGTGATAGACCGACCTATACCATAATGACTTCCTGGACCTATTCTGAGCCAGTTGGACTGTAATTCTTATAATGTACAGCAAAGTAACTGAATGGTTCATAGGTACAATATGCCCTCTATGCCTGAGGTTAGGTTGAATATTTTGTGGCAAACGTACGAATAATTTATGGAAATTTTTAATTAAAAATCTTTACATTTGTAATAGTGTGTAAGTTGTCTGACAATAGCTGCTCGATTTCAAAGCCTGACAATGGTAAATGTTGGTAAAATTCATGCTCTTCTCTTCTAGGTTGGAAGCCGTGCAGTGATCATTTCTGGAGGGATATTAATGCTGTTGATGGGTGTATTCAGTAAAATCGGGGCTGTATTTGCCACTATACCAACACCAGTGATTGGAGGGATGTTCCTTGTGATGTTTGGGATAATAGCTGCAGTTGGAATTTCCAATTTACAGGTAAGAAAGGAACATGAACCTTAAATTGTTGCACTGAATTTGAACAACTGGCAGGAAAAAAAAGACACTCCTCTCACTAATTGGCTAGTAAATAAGAATATTTTGACCTAGCATTAGCTGTTTACTCTATATCATACCAATCTAATACCATTCATAACCACATGATGTAAATTGTCTTGGTAATAAATAAATGCCTCCTAATTAATCAATGCTTAGAATTTCAGAGTGGGTTTTAGGGAATGAAACATTGGACCTGGGTAGCTTTGCCTCAGATCTCTAGAGCTTGGGCGTAAAGGGGGAATTTTTTATTTTTATTTATTTATTTATAAAAGGATTTTACTAGAAAGGATACATTGAGATTTCTCTCGTTTTCAAGTATGTCCTGGGTTCAAGAACATTGAGTGGTTACAGAAATACAAAATAGTAAAATGCAAGAAATTAACACAAGACCAAATATACAGATTAACAGAAAAATAAATATGTAGGAAATAAAGTCATTATCTTACATGTTTGCAGGTGCATTTCGTATTGAGGTATGTTAATAGGGTAGTCTTAAGGGACTTTAGACTGGGGGAAGATTTGATGGTGTCTGGGAGGTTATTCCATAACTGCAGTGCTCTGTAGGAAAATGAGGATCGAGCCACTTTCTTTTTGTATTGTGGTATTGCAAGTAAGGTGCTGGTCATGGATCGGAGGTTATGGTGCAATGCAACTCAATGGTGCCGGTCACGGGGTAAGAAAAGAAATGGTTACCTGCAAAATTGGCATAAAACCAGCTTTTAAGCAGGGAGAACATACATACTGCCCCTTTAATCTTAGGGGGAGGCAAAGATGAATTGTTGAAAACAAAAAAGAAGATTCATTCTTAAAAATGGGGGCAGACAACTACATGGTACAGGGCAGCTCATCCCCAGAAAATTCAGAGAGCAAGAGACACCATCACTCCTGGAAAGAATCTTTATTAGGTATGTTTTGCTAGGAGCATCACATACAAAACTGGGGATGTTGTAGTGAGCAGGTTATACTAAACACATTGGCAAGAACTGCACAGCCAAATCATTTAACATGTACACAAACTTTATTGATACTGAATTAAAAGTCACAAAAAAATAAAATTAGTATCCCAAGTGACCATCATAGCACAGTGAATGACCCCTCCAGTAATGCAATACTTATCTGTATTGAATGAAGAAAGCAATAGCTGTATACAGTACTATAGGAAAACTGGGGACTTCACAGCAATGGAAAACCAAAAATTTCCTTCCTAACAAAATATAAACAGCCTCCGTGTATGTTGCAATTAGGGTAGTGCAGCGTATCCGCAGTAGCAAAACATCTGAGCAGATAGAGAGGTACCAAATGTTTTGGCATGGATGCCTTTGTCAAGGGTTATCACGACTCCAGACGTTGGCTTAGCAGTAAGACTCCTGCATGTATTTTTGTATCTTTTGCAAACCTTATTTTACTGGGAATGCACTAAATCCCTGGTGGTCCAGCAAGGGGAAAAAAGTGTTCCCTGGTGCAGATCATACTAATCGATCCTATCGTTATGAGCCAGAGTGCCCTGACTGGCCCTTAGATCTCGCAGCTCACTGGAAATATTGCTGGTATCTTGGTCAACCAGTCCTGGGAGGGGCGCTTACCTATTTAAGACTTAAGGTGCACATAGGGTTTGGCAAAGGCCCCCTGGATCAACTGTCAACTGGGCCCCTAAACATGTCATGGGCTGTCACCCCCTGATGGCTGCCCTGACAACATAAAATGCAGTTACATTACACTCCCCAATACACCACCAAGTATACTAAAGTGATCAAATGAAAAATTTATCAAGTGGAAGTTGATCGTGTTAAAAGAAAATTCAAGGAGAAAGGGGAAGATACCAAGATCTAAAATTAATGTTTATTAAATCATGAGTTATGAAATTAAGACGTTAATTTATTTGCAGACACATGAACTGAATGGAAACAGTGATTGTAAGGATCTGGGAGTAGAAGGGCAGTGACATCGGGGGTTTGTGTGTAAATGCATAGTATTGGCATGTATGTTGCTGCGGTGTGCATGCCTGCTAACATTTGCCAACTTTTTTCACACCTGTATTTTTCAGGTGGTTGGACAACAACTAGACCAAACAGAGATAGTGGTAGACTGTCCATTTGAATAAGAGGACCTGTCAACCCCTGTCTGTGTGTGTTTCTGTGTATGTATGTGTGATAATAAAGTCAAAAATAAGGCGGCATATAAAAACAAAGAAAAGACAAACTAAAGACTGCAAGATCTGTTCAAACACGTGGTCACTTTGTCATTTCTGGAAGTGGAACCTGGAGACAGGTTATGGTAAATCGAAGTATTAAGATAATTTACATGTAGAGGTTAACATGGCAGGAGGGAAATTCCTTAAGAATATAAAATAAATAACAGAAGTGAAGCAAGTCTCTTCAGATTAGCGTACCGCATCACTGATGCAACTCATCCCTCTGCTCACCTACTCACACTTAATTGAAGCCACTTGTATGGCCCCACCATTCCCAAACCACTGGCACTAATGAGCTTGCTATCTAGTAAAATTCCTCTTGTCCTCTTCAACCCCAATCCCTAGACTGTAAGCTCCTATGAGCAGGGCCCTCTACACCTCTTGTTTCCATCCTATGCCCGTTTATATGTATTTCGTTCCCTTTGGTTATTGTAAAGCGCTGCGGAAACTGTTGGCGCTGTATAAATGATGACAATAATAATAATAAAGTCTAGTTGGCCAGTAATCCCTCTCTTCCTCCTATCAATCTAATGTGTGATTGTATTTATGCTTCTTTGAAATTACTAAATTTGCTCTGTGTTGTAATCTCGCCTTACCCATTTGCTAATTTTTATTTTATTTTGACAGTTTGCAGATATGAATTCTTCCAGAAACATATTTATAGTAGGATTTTCTATTTTTTCTGGACTTACTATTCCTAACTGGGTTAATAACAATGCAGAACTTATGCAAACAGGTAAAAGTTATTTTCACAATATATTTCTTTTTTTGTGTGTGTATGTGACTAAGGAAAGGGATTTAGGGGTTATTATTGCAGAGGATCTAAGGGTAAGTAGTCAATGTAATAGAGCAGCAGAAAATGCTAGCAGAATGCTTGGTTGTGTAGGGAGAGGTATTAGCAGTAGGAAAAGGGAAGTGCTCATGCCACTGTACAGAGCACTGGTGAGACCTCACTTGGAGTACTGTGTGCAGTACTGGAGACCGTATCTCCAGAAGGATATAGACATCTTAGAGAGAGTTCAGAGAAGGGCTACTAAAATGGTGTACGGCTTGAAGGAGAAAAGTTACCAGGAAAGGCTTAATGATCTTAACATGTACAGCTGGAAAAAAGACGAGACAGAGGAGATATGATAGAAACATTTAAATACGTAAAGGTAGAGGAAGGGAGTATATTTAAAAGGAAACAAAGTAGCAAAACAAGAGGACATAGTCTTAGATTAGAGGGGCAAAGGTTTAAAAGTAACATTAGGAAGCATTATTTTACTGAGAGGGTGGTGGATACATGGAACAGCCTTCCAGTTGAAGTGGTAGAGGCCAAAACAGTAATTGAATTTAAGCAGGCATGGGATAGGCATAAGGCTATCATAAACAAAAGATAAATCCAGGTAAAGTATCCATGTAATTGGGCAGACTAGATGGGCCGAAAGGTCCTTATCTTCCGACATTTTCTATCTTTCTATGTTTCTATTTAAGACTTTGATCATTCAATGTTCAGGCAGGGAACATGCAATCATGTCTAAGGACATGCAAAATGTCAACTTTTTTGCCACATACTACACTTAGGGCACTATCATCTGGCCCTCGCTAAAACGGGGACACTAAGGGGAAAAATTAGTGTTCACTAATTTCCCCTTAGCGCCCCCATTTTACCATTAGATTATGGGGCAGGAGCAGTGTTAAGCAGCCTGCCCCATAGAGGACACTAGCCTCCTGGATGCTCATGCTGCTCCGTGCATCCCCTCCATGGAGTCATAGGACTCCATTGAGGCTTCTGCTGCCGGGTTACATGACCGGCAGGATCTTGCCTCTCGTGAGATCATACAGGTTTGCGTATTGAACGTGGAGGAAGTCTGAGGACTTTTTTCCTCAGTCTCACTCAGCTCCCAGCGGTTAGAAGCGGCGGATAGCGCCGCCGTTGTCGCCGCAGGATGAGAGGTGAGTATCTGATTTTTGGGGGTGTTCCAGCTGCTGCTAATTTATTCTGCAGCACCGGAATCAGTTAGCTACAGCTCTAGGCTGTTGCAAAGTTTGAGTGAGCGACAGCTGTGAGTAACTAGCATTAGTACTAACGCTAGTTGCTCTCTGCTTACACTTTGTGCTCCCTATGCTTAACATGGGGAGCACAGAGTGCAGTAAACTTGCGCTAAAGTTCGCTAATACCTATTCGTTAACGGGTTTTTTAATCCGTTAGCGTTATGCTTGCATCACCTTTCGATCGCTATCACCTCAAGTGACCTAACACTAATGCTCATTTATGTTAGCTTTAAGGAGGTGATAGGGCCCTTAATGTATATACTTATAATTTCTTAATTCCTTTCCCTTTGTTAGTAAAATAAATCTTGACAATCTCTTTAGGCAGTCATGTTAAATAACCTATAAAGTATTGACCTAAAATTATGCCAAACATTCAGTATACAAAATCCTGCATATTGATCACTTGCCACTTACACTTCATACAGAAGAAACCAACTTTAAAATTATTTTAGAGTTCTTGCTACACTTGCTTCAAAAAAAGGAGCAGATGTTGCCTAAAAATAAAGCAAACATGAAGCATAACTCTATTGGTTAGTGTTAGGTACTGGAGATAATCCTAACCCTAAAACCAGCACAAATAGTAAACCCAACCCTAGCTTTTTTGCGCTGTCATTTTCTGCATTCCACATAGGATACTATACAATTCTACCAAAGCTACAGGTTTGTTTTACAGCGACACATAACATAAAAATGATGTGCACATTGTTAATAGTAATAGATTTGCTAATGAACATTCTGAATTCTAGCATTTGGGAATCAGAAAAGCTAGATACTCATGTATTTTAACTGTTCTTTTGGTATTGGTGTACTAGCATGGTAAACAGAGTTTATAACACCTTTTAATAATAATAATAATAATAATAATAATAAAAATTGCTTTCAAATGTTTTCATTTAAAATAGAGATATATATACATATATATATAGATATAGAAAGGATATCCAGATGCACACGAAGACTTACAAAAATAGGTATTTTTATTTAGATCAACGTTTCAGTCCAGAAGGGACTTTTCTCTTGAGAAAAGTCCCTTCTGGGACTGAAACGTCGATCTAAATAAAAAGACCTACTTTTGTAAGTCTTCGTGTGCGTCTGGATATCCTTTTCTATACCATTTCATGCAGCTGGATTTGCACCGAAGCAAGGATTCCATTATGACTTTACTACACTGAGTGCTGGGTTGCTTGTATTATATATATATATAATCTTTAATAATAGCTGTAAAAGTCTAAAAACATTTTTGGTGATGCTATGCCCCTAGATAAGAGAGCAGCATCTGGTATCGATAAGTTACCTTGGAAGGCAGTACGTGCCAGTAGTGTAATCACATGCTGGTTTGCACCATGGTCCATATAGAAAATACAAAATGCTTTGGGGTTCCTTCAAATGTCAGTAGCTATTCAATTCTGAAACAACTGGAGTGGACAATGAGGCTATTCAGGGTAAAACACTGAGAAAGGGATTAAATGGACACTCGGACTATGGCTATTTAATCTGTTATTAATGGTAATAAATGGTACCCACCATCTAGCCCACCGCTTTTTCCTGAGTCCATTGTCTGAGTCAGCTTTCTGATCTGAAGGGCTGTGCTGGACAGCTTTTCTGGAGTTTAGGTTGGATGTTTGGGTGCATGTCCAGATATTACTTCGACTATCTAAAAAAAAAAAAAAGATAATCTAAGGTATAAATGTGAGGACCACTGGATGGTCAGGATCTAGGTTAAAGTAAAATGGGATGAGGTAATATTCAGTGCCTATATTTTGTCCCCTTCTCATTTTAACCTTGAAATCAATTTAAGGCAATGATTCTCAACCCTGGTCTTCAGGTCCCCCTGACAGGTCAGGTTTTCCAAGTTATCTGAAGCACGGCAAAGGTGATATGATTTGCTGCTCAATGATTGCAGGATTCAGTCTGCATTTCCCCAAGGGGATCCTTAAAATCTGGCCCGTTAGGGGTACTTGAGGACACGGGTTTTTAACCACTGAGTTAAAGTATTGTTTTCTTTCCTACCTCACACCAAGAATGTTAGAAAACCTGAACTCCAAGCTGTTCAAACAGCTACAGCAGCTCAGCAGATATATCCGAGGGGCTGAGAATTTACGACACATTCTGGAGCTCATTTTCAATTAAATTTCATTTGCAGTAAATGAAATCCCTTTGAATTTTTCTTCAGAATATGACCAGAATGAATTTACTCTATGTTGGGCTTCTGCAGGAGATATTGAAGACCAAAGTTTTCTCGAACATAGTAGTGAAGGGATTAAAAACCTTTTGATGTAATTTAAGGCTAGGGTCAGACTAACGCATTTTTCACGTTGTCCGTGAAAAAGTGCGTTCGAACGAATGGACGTATTTTTTCACGGAATACGCAATAGCGGTCATACGATGCGCAGTTTCATCCGTGATTTTGTACGGATCATCAATAAAACACTATTTGGGTCTGGACGTTATGTTGGCCGTACATTAGCAGCGTCTGACGTCTCCTAATCACGCACACACGCCGCTAGCGGACGCAGCGCACTCTGTACGTCAGTACTAGTGGTTTCACGTTCTCGAAAAAATGCGTTTGTTTGCCGCTTGCGTTGCGCGGCCGCACGTTTGTGCGACCGTACTTCGTATATTGGCCGTCATTGCCCGGCATCTGCTGCTAGCACGGCCGTGATTATGTGCGGCTGCACGCGCGTTCGCACTGCCTCAGTCTGACCCTAGCCTAAAAAGTGGGACTGCAGTGGCCGGTACCTTGCCGAAATAAGTAGTGTGGTAAGCTGGAATCTTTATTGGGTCAAGAGTTTCCCTTCAGTAACAAGAAAATTGTGGTTCAGTTTCAAAGACAGACGTCCGACATGTAGCCACTCACAAGGCACTCTGTCTTTTTGTTTTGCTTCCCAGGGATAATTCAACTGGACCAAGTCATCTTAGTGTTATTAACCACTGGGATGTTTGTAGGTGGATTCTTTGGATTCTTCCTGGATAACACCATTCCAGGTAAATTATCAGTTTAATGTGAACTAACTAGCCAATACTGTGATACAGCTCGAATTTGCCACTATGTTGGCAGAGACATCCTGACGTGTTTCCTTCCCACTCCTTTTTCTACTATTATTTGCAACATTGACATTTTGGCCTTAAATTGCAATTCAACAACTGCTTAGTTATCAAAAGGCAATATTTAACTTCACTGGACATAAGGATGCGTTAGAATAACACTGAATAGAAACAACCAATTTTTAACTTCCCAGTAATGATTTACCAGTTAATGATCCTTCCGCAGGTTCACCTTTGGAAACCTTGTTACGGCTTATTTCCTCTAGATAGTCAAGTTTGATTGTCTTCCCAGTCCTTCTACTCAACACCAGTCTGGCCACCTCGCTGAGCGCAGTTAGTGCGATGCAAGGCTCCTATGGAGGATCGCGCTCCGCAGCCCCATCAACACTTGTCTTGCATTTTGACGGGGAGGCTTTGTGCACAGATGCTTGTAGCGCGCAGAATTACAGCATGTGACCGGCCTCGTCACAGTATCACAACGCTGCGATGGACGTCAGTACGAGCGCACCTAGAGCGCTCGTCTGACACCAGCTAAACGACATCAGCTCTGCTTTCAGTAGGTCCGCTATTGTGACCTGCTAACCTGTGGGGAGTGAAAAACAAAAAGTTTCAGGACAACATGTCCGTTCATCATTGTATACAGCTAGCCTACCTTTGTCGACGTTCCACGAGGCCAGTGTTTCCCAAACCTGTCCTCAGGACCCGCTGACAGGCCAGTTTTGCCAGATATCTGAAGCACAGCACAGGTGACATGATTTGCTGCTCAGTGATTGCAGGATTCAGTTTGCATTTCCCCAAGGTAATCCTTAAAATAAAACCTGGCCTGTTAGTGGATCCTAAAGACAGGTTTGGAACACACTGCTCTAGGCTATAGTCTACCTATTATTTCAGGGTGTTTTTTATATTCTTTGGGGGGGGGGTTAAACTTGCCAAAAAAAGTTCTGCTTTTTTCTACCAGACTCTTTTCCTCTCCTAAATAAATCATTTTTTTCTTTGCTATCATACATACAAATGAGGGTTATCACCTTCTTTCCCTTTCTACTCTATGCTACAATAATTCTTCCTTACGAGATACATGTTTAAATGTATTCCTCACTTAAATTTACACCAGGCTTGGAATGTAGCTCTCTGTATTTAAAGTTCGCCTGAGCGGCCAGGTGCACCTTGGCTGCAAAAATCTTGAAGGGGATGAATATCACATTGGTTTTAAAGATCAATGTGATATCTCACCTTTCAATGAACAGACCAGCCTTTAATTAACCTGATCCAGCACGGGCACCACCATGTTTGCCCCTCCGTGGACAGAAGTTGCTGAAGGCTGTCGCACACTGTTGTCTGTTAGGCCGTCAGTGGTGACAGTACACCGGCAGTCAATCAGGTGCAGCCATGATGCCTCTTCTGCTCTCAGTTGTGACTCCCCACAACTGCAGGCCAATAGACTTGAGTGAGAGCAAATAATAATTATTTTTAGATTTTGACAGGAATAATAAAAAAAAAAAAAATACTATAGTGATTCCCTGTCAAATAAGTCCACCTTGCTGTAGGCAAGAAAATGTACCATATATATCACATTATAATCTTCCTTTAGCGCTTTTTTACGCCTCATTTCGCAACGCTAATCCTGTTTTCCTTATCCATGCCAATCAGGTACCAAAGAAGAACGAGGGATTTACGCATGGAAGGAAGTTAATGAAGAAACGGCGGATGATTTCCCTGATATCGGAGAAGTTTACGACCTTCCATTTGGCATTGGAACCAAATTCTGCACAGCATCCTGGCTCCGCTATATACCGTTCTGCCCGAAACCTGCAAAGCAAAACCCTGTCAATGCCCAAGAAAACGGCGAACTAAACAAATACACAGAAACTAGGCACTGAATTAACTGCAAATGACTCGCTGTACCTTTTACCAAAGACCATGTAAAGGTCAACAGCCTGTAAGGGCCACTTAAATCTCTTAAAACGTCAACTTTGAGTAGGCAACTAAATCCCTCAAAATATATGTATTTGTTTATACCAGTGTTTCCCAAACTTGTCCTCCGGACCCTCTGCCTCGCCAGGTTTTCCAGATAGTTGAAGCACAGCACAGGGGATATGATTTGCTGCTCTGTGATTGCAGGATTCAGTCTGCTTTTCCCCCAAGGTGATCTGCATAATCTGGCCTGGTTGAGGGTCCTGAGGACAAGTTTGGGAAACACTGGTTTATACCATCGAATCCTACTTTTTTAAATTGTACAGGTGTCTTTAAACTCTGAAAACTGGAGGTAAATGAGATGTCAAAAGATCAAATCTACTATAGCAAAAGCCTGTTTATTTGATCTTTTTCTTTATAGTCGTCTTCTATAAAGGATGCCCACTACCCATTTTTACCTGTCTGAAAAAGAAGAAATGCAAAAAACCACCCCACATTATTGTAATTCATGAACTCTAGAACCACTTCTTTTCTAAAGACGGACTGAAATTTTAATGGATAAATCTGGGCATTCAAGACAAGGCACAAGATGCTACTGTATAAACCCTAGAAGACCTGATCTACTTAACTACTTATTGCCAGATGTTATAATAAGCAATAATCAAATTACTGGTGCTGGATCCATTATTCTTTTTTTTTTTTTTTAATAAGTGTCTGCTTTGGTGATCTGATTTGGAATAAATCTTCTCCAAATCTTTGTTTTTGTTGACTTGCATTTCAATAGACTTTTCTTCTCTTTTTTTAATTTATTTTAAATTTTACTTATTTTTCCTTTAAAGTAACATGCATGTTTAAATTATTTTTTTTCAAATGTCAGAACTTTTGAGTTGTTCTAGTTTGTCCATTGGTAAAAAAAAAAGTGTTTAAGAATGTGTACTTTTTTTTGCTTTAACCACTTGAAAATGAAGAACCTGCGTGGAGTGTCCTCCCATTTCACTCCTTTGCGCAGAGGACGCTGCACACACATGTTCGGTGCCCCAGCTCGGTGACTATTTGCCAATGGTCTGGGGCTTCGAACACAGTGGACTATCATCTTTGTCGGCCCTTGCTTTGGGACTGCCACGCGGTGCCCACCCTCTGCCTGGCAGGGGAATACCAATACAGGTGATGCAAGTGTCATTTGGACCCATGTATCTCTGGATTCGTGCAATGTTGGTAGTCAAATGAGGTGTCATTGGAAAGGTGAGAGTCTGGCCGTTCCTATGATACAAAATGTGAGTAGTGCATGTAATATACTGTATATATATACTAGGTGTTAAGCTTGCCCAGAGGGCAGTCTATTGTTTTAGAGGATTTGGCTGCTCAGTTCTTCCAATGATGTGGCTGCTTGGCGCACCCAGGGACGGATTAAGAGCTCTATGGGCCTGGAGCTGAATATTTTGGTGGGCTTTTTTTGGAATTTAGTGAAATTAAAGCATATTTTAGGTTATATAACAGTGCAGATATGGGTAGGTATATCTAACCAGGCAGATACTGTGTAATACATTTTTCATTCAGATTTCCATCATTTAAAGTGTGTAAAATAATTTTTTCCCATTTTATCATCCAAACCTTTGTGGTTATATATTCTATAGGGAATGCTTGTAAAAAAAATAATAATAATAAAAAAAAATGTGAAATGGGAACCTGTTATGGCATTTTTCTGAGGCCATGCTCTGGCCTTTCCAGTGATACCTCACATAACCCTGGATCTACTAAGGTATTGGTGATACAGGGGTCCAAATGTCCATCAATGCAGACATAGTTAACTTTTCTCTGGGCCTATTCTGGGGCATGGACCTGGCGCTGTTGCTCCATCAGCCCCTCTGTTAATACGGCCCTGGGTGTACCCAGGATCTAGCTGCTCGGTGCTCCCCAGGATCTGGCTGCTCAGCGCACCCAGGATCTGACGGCAGGATCTGGCTGCTCAGCGCACCCAGAATCTGATGGCAGGATCAGGCTGCTCAGCGCACCCAGGATCTGACAGCAGGATCTTGCTGCTCAGCGCACCAAAGATCTAACGGCAAGATCTGGCTGCTCGGAGCACCAAAGATCTGGCTGCAGGATCTGGCTGCTCGGTGCACCCAGGATCTGGCTGCTCGGTGCACCCAGGATCTGGCTGCTCGGTGCACCCAGGATCTGGCTGCTCGGTGCACCCAGGGTCTGGCTGCTCGGTGCACCCAGGATCTGGCTGCTCAGTGCACCTAGGATCTGGCTGATCAGTGCACCTAGGATTTGGCTGCAGGATCTGGCTGCTCAGTGCACCCAGGATCTAGCTGCTCGGTGCTCCCAAGGATCTCAGCGCACCCAAGATCTGGTTGCTCGGTGCACCCAGGATCTGGCTGCTCGGTGCACTAAGGATCTTGATGCTCGGATCTGGCTGCTTAGTGCACCCAGGATCTGGCTGCAGGATCTGGCTGCTCGGTGCTCCCAATGATGTGGCTGCTCGGCGCACCCAGGATCTGGCTGCTCGGTGCTCGCCAGGAAAGTTTGTTCAGTATCTCGGGTGACTCAGGGGTTTGAGGGGTGATGGCCGAGAGAGAGGGAGAGGCGCTTTGCGTGCGCCTCTCCAACAGATCAGCATTTTTGTCCCTCGCGCATGCCGGTGTTTTTTTTTTCTGTTATATTTTAAGAAGGTGCTTTTTCCAAAACTATCCTCTGGGGCCAGATCATCTCATTTGTGGCCTCACAACAAAAACAATGATAAAACACATTATCTAATCTAGAATTATGTCTCAAAACACACACCACCTATAAATCCTCCACAACCCCTGAGAATCAACAACTTTATTGTCAAGCAAAACACTAATTGGAAATGTCATATCAGCCAGGACATAGTCCAGTTATGATTATAAAACACTTTTTTTTTTTTTTAATCGATGAGGCGGTAGATCAGGCAAGCTTTTAGCCCGCATGACAAATCCCAGATTTAAATACTGTACCATATTGCGCATAACAACACTTGATGAACCTAGCAGAGCTTCCCTATCTGATATTAACTGTATTTTCATGAATTTTTTAAATCACAATCCTCCCGGTGCGGAATTCTCCTGCTCAGGGGAATGAATTCCTGGAGCACTACCATGCTCCTCGCCTTCGAGCCCATCATATGGAGGTTCTAAGTCAACAGATGTAGGGTATACTGGGGAGTCGAGCCCAACGTGCTGTAACACAAAAAGGGAAAACCAGGTATAGGAATAATAATGAAGGTATATTAAATACAAATAATAAAGAAGCAAGAGATAATGGGTGGAGCAAAAAAAGAGCAGATTAACAGGGAAACCTAGTAATAGGTGTATAATAATAAGGATAAGAGGGAGCCCGAAATGTGGCTCAGAGATAAGCAAATAGTAGAAAGCGAGGATGGGCACAGGAGAGGATGGGCACAGAAGAGTCTGAGGCAAATATGAGCACAGAAGAGTCTGAGGCAAATATGAGCACAGAAGAGGCAGGCACAGTATAGAAAAAGAGGACTTACTAGAGTATATATACCTGGTAGCTGTGAATACCAGGTAGCTGTGAAGGCTTAGTAGCGGTGAATACCTGGTAGCTGTGAAGGCTTAGTAGCGGTGAATACCTGGTAGCTGTGAAGGCTTAGTAGCGGTGAATACCTGGTAGCTGTGAAGGCTTAGTAGCGGTGAATACCTGGTAGCTGTGAAAACCTGGTAGCTGTGAAGGCTTGGTAGCGGTGAAGGCTTGGTAGCGGTGAAATCCTGGCAGCAGTGAATGCTTGGTAGCGGTGCAGACCTGGATAATGATACAGGTCTGGTAGGAGGTGCAGGCCTGGTAGAAGGTTGGGGGTTTTAGGAAGGCCAAAAGGATTCAGAAGAGAGGAGCTTCCGGATGCACACCTCACTTGGTGATTACTCACTAATTGCTGAAGCATTATGGGATGGGCGTGACCTCATTATAAAGGAAGTCAGGAGTAGCATCAGACAGGTGTTCCTGGCTCTATGTGGATCCTGTATAATAGCAGGAATGGCATTCGGGAGTCCATGGAACACGGCTGTTATTTAAAAGTCACAGGATATGGCACCAGTGCTTGTCTTGGTCCTCCTGCGACGCCGGTGCCGGTCAGAACCCTTACAACAGATCCGAGAAATGGAGGCGATGGCTGCTATTTCCACACTTAAATCTGGCAAATCTCCAGGCCCTAATGGCTTTCAGCTGAGTCTTATAAACCCCTAAAACTCCAATTTTGTTCTTCCCTTGAGGCCTTGTTCAATGACATATATAACACGTCAGTTGACTTTATTGACATAGCCCAGATCATTCTAATACTGAACCCAGGTAAATGTTTGGCTTCCATATTATTCTATCGACCAAAATCCCTTCCAAACTTTGATTTTAAACTCCTCACAAAAAATATTGGCCAATCATTACTTCCCGTATTGTTAATCCATCACCAACTAGGAGTTGTTCCCAGATGACATGCAGTGATGGGTGTACATCAAATTATAGCCTCAGTGGTATGCGCCACCACTTCCCACCACAGACCCCTAAACTACCTTGCCCTTCTAAGTCTGGATTTGGAATGAGCATTCCACTCAGTGACCTGACCATATTTGATTAGAACCCTTAGACGCTGGAACTTCCGACTCCCTTTCATACAATTTATTTGCAATACCAAGACCAATTCTATCTCACCCTGGGCAGGGAACCTCTATTTCGAAATAACATTCGTGCCATCGCTCCAGTACATGACTTGGTACTCTCTCTAGAGATGGTGGCGGGCCACAGACCGCTTGGTTCACCCTAATTACTTTTACCCCTCTACCCTATATTCATTCTTCTTTGACTTGGCTGTCTTAACCTGATTGTATGTTTAATCCAGTCAGGTTCTTCGTTTTCTTTTCTTGTTCTTGTTTAATTATGCTAAAGAGAAGTCTAGACTCCACGGTCCTAGTTTTAGGACTAGTTTAGTTTAAACTATTGTCGTTATACCTTAATTTTTACAAAAGTAAGCGATATCTACATGTAATACTGCGGTCTTTGAGAAGTTGATATTTAACATACAAGCATATGTATTTCGTTTACTAACAGGGTTATTCAGAGAAAGGTGAAACTCTGTAGAACATTAGAAGAATTGAAAATTCTAGGTCAAAATAGCCGATTTGGAAAGTGAGAAATGAGAGAATTTTTCATGTTCGGCCTAGAATTTTCACTTCTCCAGAGTTTCACCTTTCTCTGAATAACCCTGCTAGTGATCTCATTGCTTATGTTCTATCTGATGCACTTTCAATAAAAATTGTCAAAATAAAAAGAGGTATTGGTTTCCGAGATTAATAAAAGATGTAAAATTATATATTCAACAATGATAACTCCGAAGGTTGAATAAGCACTTTTTGGTACCAGTTTTAAAGTTATTATGGAGTTGGAGAATGTGCAGAGTTGAGCTACAAAACTAATAAAAGAAATGGAGATAAGACTAAAAACATTGAACTTCTCAAACCTTGAAAAAAAGCCATATAAGAGGAAATATAGTTGCATTATTCAAATAGATCAGGTTAAATATAAAGGGCGACCTGTTCATTAACTGGATTTTACAATGGACATGAGATAATCCACTGAGACTCGAGGGAACGGTTCCTTATAGTAACAACAATTAAAATACAAAATTCTCTGCCTACGTATGTTTTTTTTCCCCTGGTTCAATTGATGCCTTTAAAAATGGTCTGGAAGCTACGCATTGCTTGATGGACCATACAGGCTTATTCAGAGAGCGTGAAAAGCAGGAGAATGACTGGAGAATGAAAAATTCTAGGTCAAAATAGCCAATTTGGAAAGTGATCTTCCAAAGGGAGAATTTTTCTGGTTTGGCTATTTTGACCTAGAATTTTTCATTCTCCAGTCATTCTCCAGCTTTTCACGCTCTCTGAATAACCCTGATAGTCTTTTTCACCTTGCATTAATATGTATTGTAACTAGGAAGCATTCAATGTTACATTTGCTTCTGAATAGCTATACTGACATTCGCTGAAAAAGCCAGAATGCTATGACAGCTGATTTGTACAAAATAAAAGTCCAAAGCACTGCAAATGCAAGTTTTAGTACAGTATTATAGTTTAAAAATGTTAAATAAACATATTTCTTAAAACCTTTAAAATCACAAATACAAATATTCCCCTCCATGTACCACACATTTAAATAAAAATCACCTGTAGCATTAAGAACACATTGTAGAAGTAATCCCACATTCTTACAATAAGTGCAAAAACTGTGCAAATGGTGGTGTTACTTTAACAAAGGGCTAAAAAAGTTAAAAATAGGAGAATAAAAATATACAATGGTATACTAAATATGAACAATAAAAATCTGACACAGTGGCCCGATACTATTAACCCTTTCACTACGCGGTGGCTTTCTATGAAACCACTGTGAGGAACTGGTGGTTTAATAGAAAATCATTTTACAGTAGTTATACGGTATAAATGTGCTTTAGAGTCCCTGCATTACATTTCCATACTGAATGCACTATTTGACAGGCAGATGACTCCATCTGGTGCATAAAAAGGTGCTATTGCCCTTACAGTGCAGCTGGGAGTGATGTCTCTGAGAATATGTCACAGCCAGGGCCGGCGCTTCCTATAAGGCATGAGATTGGGTAGGGCACAAAAAATTGGAATCCCCGGTCACAGACCAAGGATTTGGATCTATGCCCTGGTGTGCGCTCACTCTGTGAGCAAACAGGCCACCTTCACAGCCAATCAAATGGTTGCAGTGAAGGCAGGCCGTCCCCCTCCGTGCAGTCATGTGTCTAATCCTCTGATCAGATGCTTGGCATGGAGAGGGGAGACAGGCGACTGGGAGTGTGTGACTCTATGTGGAATGGAGGGGGCTTGCAGTGTAACTGTGTGTATGGGGAGGGGGGCTTCCAGTGTACGTGTAAGTGGAGGGGGGCATGCAGTGTTAGTGTGAGTATGCGGAGGGGGCTTGCAGTGTGGGTGTGTATGGAGAGGGGCTGGCAGTGGGATTACGGGGAGGTGGAGCTAGCATTGTGTGTGTAGTGGAAGGAGGCTGGCAGTGCGTGTTTGAATGGGGAGAGGGGCTGGCAGTGTGTGTGTATGGGAAGGGGGCTGGCAGTGTGTGTGTGTGTGAATGGGGAGAGGGGCTGGCAGTGTGTGCATGGGAAGGGGGACTGGCAGTGTGCGCATGGGGAGAGGGGCTGGCAGTGTGTGAATGGGGAGAGGGGCTGGCAGTGTGTGTGTGTATGGCGAGGGAGGGCTGGCAGTGTGAGTGTGTGTGTATGGGGACTGGCAGTTAGCCCGCGGTCAGACAAGTGTTTTTCAGAGCGGAAGGAATGTCCGTGAGCTCTGTGATCTGTCTATACAGACTGCACATTGCTGTGAATTTTATTGCTGTGCAGCTCTGTGATGCGCTTATACACACACCACACATCTTCGCCTGTGTACACAAAAATTCTTGCCCCAGCCCTGGTCAAAACTGTTCAAACCATTCTAGCACATCAGTTGTAACAGCCAATGTGCAACTGAATTTCGTTTGCATTGCTCCTGAATAAGACTATATGGAAATAACACGATCCTGGGTCCCTGCAGGTGCTTTTGAAGATTGAGGCAAGTCGATTTTTGTAGTGAAGGGGGGGGGTCGACAAACCAAAGGAATCCTCCCTTGAGCAAAACAGGACCAAGTATTAAAGTAGAATATATAGGCCATTTATTAATAGAACTTTGGTTTAAATATCTGCTCTGCCAGGTTCTGTTAAAAAAGTTCTATTGCTTTGAATGCGGTCAAGTTATTTTTAGAACTTTTATTCTGCTCTTCCTATTGAATGGATACGGAATATGACTTAAAGTGCTAAAATAAGATGACTTTAACCTCATTGGCTTGTCAGTTATCATCATCCCTGAGCCTGTAACACTGGAATATCCTTCTATAAATAAGTATTTTGATAAACCTCTGTAAATATTTGATAAATATTACATAGCTTTGGTCTCGCTGTCACCTGTACAACGATTTGTGTCCATTCAAAGGATTTAAAACAAGTAAAATGCAAAACAGAACGAAATGGTTCAGTCTTTACAGATATCAAAACTTGTATCAGTCTGCAACAAGCTGCCGTCTTCACATATAGTAGAAATGTTGCCATTGTGATGCCATTCATTTCTGAACACGCATTTGATTGACTCCCTTTGATAGGATCCTCGTACTTATTTTCTTGAACTTTCCTGCAGGTAGGTAGGCTCCTCGGATCTCGGTACACACTGGCCGTAAAGGTTTTTTTTTTTTACCCATGCTGCCTCATCCTTTCACAGGGGATATAGCATCTGCTTACAGATCTTCATCGTCAAATGTTTCTGTACAATGCAACAGCGCTGTCTCATAGTCATACTGCAGCGATAAAGGGGAAATAAAACAGTATAAAAATGTCATATTTAACAAACGTTCTGGAAAAATGAAACACAGTTCTGACATGTGTAACCAAAATAAAGCAGGAGAGAGAAGGTGGCTTTGAAGTCTTCTGTAGCATGATTCACCAATTAACATGGATTTGTGAGAATGTGTGCAGGACAGAAAAGCTGATTTAGCATGCAAGATTATCTTTTCCTCATGACACAAAAGCCGGCTCAGATTAAGAGAATGCTTCCCTTATTTGAGAACTCAGGGACAATTTTTAAAGGAAAACTTAAAACATTGCAGCTTGCTTTTCAGACGATAAACTCCAACATAGTGATCTATGATAAGATTATTCTATGATCTGCAATTTTTTTTTTTCAAGTGCTAAAGCTGAAATACACACATATATATATATATTTTTTTTTTAAATTAAGTGCAGGTGAGCAGCTCAGTTATTCCTGAGATAACGCCCACTGTCAACAAACATAGATGAGCAGACTTCACGAGTCTGCCCAGTGGACATGTGGTTTAGCACATGACAGGTCCACCATCCATCCTAAAAGACGAGTGAAACAAAAATATATACAGGGTTATCCAAAGAGATCCGAATTGCTTGAGAAAGGTAACCGAACGCTGAAAATCAGTGTTCGGTTACCTTTCCTGGCCATTCGGCTATCCAGAGAGCAGGCAATTCGCCAAATCCTGGCGAATTGCCTGCACATACGGTGCCTGTTCGGTCCCTGTTCGAGGGCAGTGAAATCCCCATGAAAAAGCACTGCTTCGGCTATTCAGAGAACACAAACCAGCATTAGGTTCCCCTAATGCCCTGCCATTCGGTGGTTTCATGCAGCAAATTTATTCAGGAGAATCCCACAGGCTTCAATGTTAAAAATATTCCCGTTTTAATTCAATATCTAATAAACCATTGATTATAAAATTCTGCAGCAAAAAGTCTCTTTAAGCATTTTTCTTAATTTTTTTTTTTTTTTTAAAAGTCAGATTTTTTTTTTTTTTTCAGTTTACTTATTTTTTTGTAACAGCCCTTTTTATTATCATTCCCTGGACCTCCTGTGTAAATTTCAAACATTTTCGCTCAGTAGTTTCTTTGCAAACAGCGTTTCAATTTCACATTCATACAAACGGTTTTGCTAATTTATTCACTGCCTCGTCTGCGGTCTCAGCTGCTTCGGCTGGGTGTGATCGGCTCCTGCTCGGGTTTTTCGATGGTTAATCCAAATGTTTTTGTGGCTTTTCAGCGTGCATTCGACAGGTTTTGCGGTTAGTTTTCGTCAGGTTTGCGGTAGCTTTTCCCTGCAATTCGGGGGCCCTGTGATGCTTGCTGAATACACCGCAGGGTCACCGAAATGGGATCGGCAAAACGAACCGAATTGAAGAGAACGAAAAGTCACCGAACGTGCGGTGACTTTTCGAATCTCTTTGGATAACCCTGATAGAATAGGAAAACATATTGCTGAATATAGCAAAAAAAGGGCTTTACCCAAAACAATTGAAAATAGAATAACTTTTATTATTTGCATTAGAAACAATATAAAACCATATAAATGGAAAAATGGAGAAAAATCAGATATGTATGTGAAAGCTTGAACAAGGATCGGTGATTTACAATAGCAGATTATTATCTGCTATTGTAACTCACCGATCCGTGATGAAGCTCTCACATACAAATCAGATTTTTCTCCATTTTTCCATTTATGGTTTTTATATGGTTTCTAATGCAAATAACCATGGTCTACTTACTTACATATGGAGCATGGTCTACTTACTTACATATTGAGCATGGTCTACTTACTTACATATGGAGCATGGTCTACTTAAATAAAATCCATCTGCAGCTCCAGAGTCCCTGTAAAAAGCTTCCCTCCTTGCTTACATGAAGGCTAGGGTCAGACGAGCGCAGTGCGAACGCGCGTGCAGGCGCACTTAATCACGGCCGTAGTAGCAGCAAGTGCCAGGCAATGACGGCCAATATACGAAGTACGGTCGCACAAAAGTCCGGCTGCGCAACGCAAGTGGAAAACAAACGCATTTTGTCGAGAACGTAAAACCGCTAGTACTGACGTACAGAGTGCGCTGCGTCCGCTAGCGGCGTGTGTGCGTGAATTGGAGATGTCAGACACTGCTAATGTCCGGCCAACATAACGTCCAGATGCACAAAGTGTTTTATTGATGATCCGTACAAAATCATACGGATGCAAATGCGCATCGTATGACCGCTATCGCGTACTCCGTGAAAAAATGCGTCCATTCGTTCGAACGCACTTTTTCACAGACAACGTGAAAATGCGTTCGTCTGACCCTAGCCGAAAGCGTGAATCCGTAAAATAATGTCCATCCAACGAAACTGCATTACACAAGTATTATAATTTGTTGACATTTTTCCATCCCTAGTTTTCACCTCTCCTTGCCCTATTCTCCAATAAGACGCTGCAAAGCTTTACCTTGCTTTGTGTTGCGCCTGTTTTGATCTATTATATATTTATTTATATGGGTATTTTGTACCTTCCAGCTGCAAACCATACCCATCTCTGGGCCCTTTTCTGACCGAGCTGTTAGGATTAGTGAGTGAACAGTTGACTATAACGACTCCACTTTTTTTCTAACAGCTCTTATCCCGTTCCACTGAGGCCACAAGCTGCCATTGCAACTCGGCTGTTACG
The DNA here is from genome assembly GCA_009667805.1 of Leptobrachium leishanense. Lineage (NCBI taxonomy): Eukaryota > Metazoa > Chordata > Amphibia > Anura > Megophryidae > Leptobrachium > Leptobrachium leishanense. Next base: position 288,325,389 of record CM019065.1, on the reverse strand, counting down.
TCTGCCGCTGTAAATAACCATTTCCTATGCTTTGTATAGGAAGAGTAGATGTGGAAGCAGCTGGAAAATAACAAGGGATCCCGATGTCACTTGCTATTCTCCCTTGAAGTCAGAAATGACACAATATTACTAGCTGAAAGAAACTGAGGTTAAGTGATTTTGTTTTAGCAGTAAAACCCCACCGAAATATTACTCACCTATAGTCCTACTGTGCAGAGGAAAGCACGATTCACTGCCTCCTCCTGCCACTACTAGAAGGACACTGAATACAAATAGTTTCCAGCGTTCTTCTTTGGACACACGGTGCCTCTGGTCTCCATTGAGTCCTTGCAAGGTCAAGCATCACAGCTGCCATTAACTCTTGTAAATTACGAGTCGAGTATATAGTTATCTATTTATTTATGTATAAAGTATTTTACCAAGAAGGTAAAATACTAGTAATATTGTGTCATTATATCTAATGACTGTGGTTGGGAACCACTGCGCTATACTCAGGACATACTTGAAAATGAGGGAAATCTCACTGTATAGCGCAGTAGTTCCCAACCACAGTCCTTAAGCAGGGCCAGCCAAAGCCACTGTGCTGCCTGGAGCGAAGGATGAATTGCTGCCCCCCACCCCCAAAAAAATATGGTGTGTATGAGCATATCACAGATCACATATCGCGGCCCACTGTCCCACACATCCACATACCGTCACACACGCACACTTCCACATACAGACACACACATTTTCACATACACACTTACATACCTCCACAGTCACACATGCAATCACACACACATAACACAGCGGGTAACGGGGAGATGCAGAGGATTAATGACTCCGGAGGGCACAGAGTTACTGTCGATTATATTTCACAGGGTGTTCCTATAAATAGGAAGCGCCTCACTGAAGGTATGAAAGAAATTAGAAAAATGCTTGTTTTTTTCACCAGTTACATAGGCTGAAAAAACACATGCATCCATCGGGTTCAGCCTCTCACACATCACCTACTGCTGTTGATCCAAAAGAAGGCAAAAAACCCAGTCTGAAATGCTTGCCAATATGCAAAATACTGGGAAAAAATAACTTCTTGACCCCAGAATGGCAGTCAGATTTCTCCTTGGATCAAGAAGCTTTTACCCACATATTAAATATTTTAACCCTTAATATGCTCTGTCTGCAGGAAGTCATCCAGTCGCTTTTTAAAAGTCTGTACAGTCTCTGACCCAACCACCTCAACAGGCAGAGAATTCCACAGCTTTATTGTTCTCACCGTAAAATAACCCTTCCTATGCTTTGGGCTGAATTTTCTTTCTTTGAGCCTAAATGGGTGACCTCGTGTTCTGTGTATAATCCTATTAACGAATAGGTTATCAGACAATGGTTGATAATGGCCCCGTATATATTTATATAAGGTTATCAGATCCCCTCTAAGGCGCGTTTCTGTAGACTAAACAGGTTTAAGCTGATTAGTCTTTCCTCATAACTTAACCCTTCCATTCCCCTTATTAATTTAGTTGCCTGTCTCTGCACTTTTCTATGAAATCATTTTTTAAGACCGGTGCCCAAAATTGCACGCATATTCAAGGTGCGGTCTGACCATTGTTTACACAGAGGCATGATTTAATAATTCAGGGAATATTGGGGGGGGGGTAAAAGCCATAAGGCGGCATTAAAACATGCGGCCTCCTAGTCATTTCTGTAGTTTCCCCATCAAACGCTGGCAGCTCCATACTAAACCCCACCCCCTCAGTTTAGAAAGGTAAAAATTAGAATTATTTTCTTTAGCAAAGTCACCCAAGCCTTGCCAGGCCAATGAGAAACAGATCCCCCAGCTATTAACAACTAACTACAGCTCCCATCATGCTGTGCGGGCTGTAAGGGAGCTGCAGATTGTCTGCAATCTGGACCCCGTGCAGCCCTCAATCGGCAGCTCCCTCAGGACTCTGGGATAGGGTGTCTGTCCAGGCCTACCCTCAACCAGGACAGAGGAGCTGGCAGTGTTTTATGGGGGCAGCAACATGTCCCTGTGAGGAGGGATGGGCGGGAGGGGAACCTCCATAACACACACGGGGGGGCACATGGTCTCCTGAATAAAATCAAGCCAGGGCTACCTCCTCAGCAGCCTCATGGTTCCCCGGGATTCATTTAAAGGCGACACATTTGCCTACATCATCAGAGCCCTGACGCGTGTGTCACGTGACAGGCTCTAAATACCGTGTTCCGTCTCACAGGCGCACTGCGCTGCAGGAGAGACCACAGCCAGGCTGCATCGCTGGTAAAATTTAAGCCTTTCAGCAGGCCTCCATGCCTGCTGAAAGGGGCAGGCGCCGGCCCGCTGAAAGGGGCAGTCGTATGCTGCCGGGGCAGGCGCGGTTTGGTTTTCAACAGAACACTGTCCTGCAGCCGTGTCCGGGCTGGTGACCTTTGAAAGAGCAGCAAAATGCTGCCCCTGACAAAATGCTGCCTGGAGCGGCTGCTCCACCTCGCTCCATGGACGGGCCGGCCTTGTCCTTAAGTATCCCTAACAGGTCAGGTTTTCCAGATATCTGAAGCACAGCACAGGTTATATAATTTGCAGCTCAGTGATTGCAGGATTCCGTCTGTATTTCCCCAAGGTGATCTGCAAAATCTGGCCTGTTAGGGGTGCTTGAGGACCACGGTTGGGAACCACTGGTATAACATATAATATAGTGTAATAAGGTCTGTAACAACAAGTCATAATGAGTATCACATTTTTCCATCAGCGTCTCCTTATTACCAGCTCAGCTCAATACGGCCCTCTCTTCTTCCTCTCTAGATTCCCCACTTTTTGACTAGTTCAATGCTGCCATCTAGTTTTCATGTGTGGTAATGCAACAGATCATACAAATAGGATTTGACGCCGTAAATACTGTATGAAACTCTGCATTAAGATTTTTGTCACAGGTAGAGGGAAATTAGCTGCAGGTCTTGCAGTTTGCTTTGCTTGCGCTGCTGTCTGTTAAATCAATCTTTGTGAAATGAAATCTTAGAAATTGTTATTACCTTGGCCTCCTTGGAGAAGTGGGATTGGAGATAGCCAGCAATCTGTTCATAAAGTTGAGGGTCATTTTCAGGACTTCCCCAAGAACAACTTTCCCATGTAGAGCTCCAGGAAAAAAAAAGCATGTGGCAAAAGTCAGCAAACCATCTACCATGATCAAACACTGGACATTATTTTGAATGTTATGTTGATTGTCATTGGAGTCTGCAGTGGTACCCAACCCTGTTCCCCAAGTACCCCTAACAAACCATAAATACCTTGGGGAAAGGTAGACTGAATAGTGCAATCATTATTCAATGGTATCTTGCAAAAGCTGGCCTTTAGGTGTACTTGAAGACGGGAATAGGAACCACTGTTGTTCAGGGTTTCTTTTGGTTAAGTTAGTGTCAACTACAATTATTCATAAAGCACCAAAAAATTCTGTAGAGCTGTACAATGGGCAGGTCCAAGCAAACCAAAATTAGATACACTGAGAATGTCAAGAGTTTACAAAGAGACTTTTACCTCGATACAGAATGCACCTGTAAACATGCAACATAGTGAGTATATTTCCTACATATTTATTTTTCTGTATTAATCTGTATATTTGTGTTTTGTTTATATCCTGCATTTTATTACTTTGTATTTCTGTAACAACTGTAAAAATTCAACGTTCTTGAAACCAAGACATACTTGAAAACAAGAGAAATCTCAATGTATCCTTCAAGGTAAATTACTTTATAAATAAATACATTTTATTATGTTTTAGAAAATCAACAGGAATATGCTCAGGTAAAAGGTTGAGAGGAAGCCATCCAGCTACTGAAAGATAATTGATAGATATTTTTAATTTTCTGTATGAATATATGGATGTCCTGTGATTTAATTATGATTTATAGGGGCTTGCTCTGATGCTGGGTTGTGGTCTCCACCCATCCTTACTCCCCCTCCCCTTCTTGTCCCAATGCAACAGAATTCCTGATCAGCTTCATATCCTGTGTTAACTCTTTTCAGGCAAAAATAGAAATGCCTGCGAAACCTATTTCAAACCATATATGGTAATAAGTGTTTGTTAAACCGTGTTGGTTAAACTCTGACGTGGAAATGTATCTGTATGTTGATTGGTTATAAGTTCTTTGAAATCTAATAAAAACACCTGGCTAACAAAAGGTCAGATTTCTCTTAAGACTAACACAGACTTGTGTTTGATTTTGTTGAGATCTCCGCTGATCAGTATTACACGCAGCTGTTGCCTTGTTTGCTATATGGGAAGAAAACAGTTTATTGAAATTCCATTTATGGTAATTATAATAGGAAAATTTGATTTGGGCTGTTTATGATTATAATTTAGCAGCTACACACACTTAAAGTGATAATTGCGTTGCAAATATTCTGTAATATTCCTGACATTGTTGGTTCAGCAACTCAAAAGGGGACTGTGTGTCCACTCCATCATTGTATTAATAGAGGAGGTGTACCAGTTGAAGCAATGGCAATAAGTATACATGCAGCAGGAAGTAGACAGGTTTATACTCGTTTTCGAGACAGTAGGGCTGATTCACATTGCGCCAGGATTTACCAAAATAAATAAAATATTCGGTACTGGTCCTGCAGCATAACATTTCCCAAAACTAAAAACCAAAGAACAGGTGAAGATTTACAGTGCAGCATCTTCTGTCAATCGTTGGATTTAATTTTTGTGAAATACCGGCATTAGTCGGCCCTGGAATACCAGCAGTTTTCAGTAAACACTGGCATGTTATAAATAACCTCTTAGGTGTCAAAAGATAATATACTTGTGGCTTGGCTTGGAATAGAACGGGAGGCGTCACCATTAACGAGAGTGACCTTTGTACTTAGATTGTAAGCTCTTGAGCAGGGTCCTCTCACCTACTGTAATGTGTGTTGAACCTGTATGTATATTTCTTGTTCTGCCTCACACTGTACAGCGCTACAAAACTTGTTAGCGCTTTATAAAAACCTGTAACTGTAACTTAGTGGGACACTTGTTAATGGCTCCAATGGAATAGGGCCCATAGTTTGTTACCTAGGACTTGACGTGTTCTGAGCTGCCGTGGTGTCCAAGAACCTAGTCGCTATATCGAATGCATCTTCAAACAGAATCTAGAGGGACAGAAAAATAAAGTCATATTATGGATTAGTGCTGCACTGAAATATTCTGTACTGGCTCTGTATCTTTCTCAAAAACGTACAAAATTAATAAACACTCTGCCACCCACTTTGATAAGATAATACAGCTTTTCCCTATGTCAAACGTCAGTACACAAGTGGGATGTTTCTTCTAGGATGTCGGGAAATCAGCTTGGAAACAATAGAAGAATTAAGGGAGAACCTGACCACTGCTCCTCCGATAAAGGGAAGAAATGCCCTTGCAACACCGGTTATTTGCCTGTCTTTGATGCAAGTGTTGGGGAGCTCAGGTTTTTGGATTAGGCAACAATATGTACCTGGTGCATATGGCGTGCACCAAGTGCAGCAACGGGATCTTAGTCCCAATACAAAATATCAATTTTATTATTAAAGAAAAGACCAGACGTCTAAAAAAACATGAAAATTGAAATAGTGGAGGGTTGAAAAAGCCTGGAGGGTTGAAAAAGCCTATGAGACAAAACGTGTCAAGTGTATCTATACATGTTTGTAATGGTTGATATGATGGAATATCTGGTTACTGTCAGTAAGTAATGAATGGCATGAAATAATCTGAATATGGTTAGCTCTTGAATTGAAGTTTGTTACAAGTGGTTGGGTACTGCCAGAAAGCAATAGCATTGCATGAAATAATTTGAGATTATGGCGAGTTCTTGAACTGAAGGCCTTCAAAACTGGTTGGACAGCGTGAGGCTGAACTGTTGGGTTTCTAAACCTTGTTTGAGGCTGTACTCTGGGGTTTCCCCCGTTTATGGATGGTATAAGAGAGGAGTTGGTGGTTGTAGTGTAGGACTACCCTTAATATCCAGTGCTTTGCTTGGGAGGTTCCCCTTTTGTATGGGTTTTCTAATTGACCTCTATCTATACTGACACTCAGCTGCAATACCCTGCCTTTATCCATTTATCTATATATCTGATTCTCTATATGAGCTATGCTTATCTTGTATATGACTAGATCACCCTCCACTATTTCAATTTCATGGTTTTTTTAGACGTCTGTTTTTTGTTTAGTAATCAAATTATAGAATTTAGCTAAGTATGACGATAAGTTAGAATTTTAATAATAAGACTCTTTCTTGCTTTATTAAACATAGCAGCAAGTGGCAACTAGCAAGAACTTTGAAAATATGAAGCATTTATATTGAATAAAGAGAAAACATAATAACAGTAATAACAGGTATATGGTATCTTCTAACACCCCTTCCACTCCTTTGGATCTGTCCTCTTTCCTGTTCAGTGCCCATCAAAACCAATCCACGTCCCTCCTACTTCCTCTTTCTTTGCTGTACGAGGTGATCAGTGTAGGTGTATAGGGAACCCAATGGGGAATTCACCGGAAACCAGGAAATCCTTTATGAGGCTGAGGAAAGAAAAAATGTGAGAGTGGAAGATATTGGATCCGCAGACCCAGGAAATAACCAAAAAAACAACAATAGCGGCGGGAGTGGTGGGCAATACTCGCCTCAGAGTCTTATTATTAAAATTCTAACTTATCGTCATACTTAGCTAAATTCTATAATTTTAATACATCGACTCTGAGGCTCCTATTGCTTGTTCAAAGCTGACCCACAACTGCGGATGACCAATGAACAACAGGTTTGAAATAGAATGAGCGGAAGGTGGACTCTCTGGACCAGTCAGCTGATCGCAATAAGTCCTCCAACCGACAACCTGCCGAAACGGCGGAAGAAGCAACAGCGCTACGAACCGAATGAGCTCCAAAAATTGAGGTATCTACACCCGCTAATACTAAGAGCCAACGAAGACAGCGCGCAAGCGTAGTTGTACCTACCGAAGCGAAGGGAGATTTGAATGAAATAAAGAGGTGAAACCTCAGTGCCCCGGAGGGCGGCAGTACGAGATTCGTATTCCTGAAGACAAAGGACCGGGCATAAAGCCGGACGCGATGGGAAGGCCGGGTAAAAGGCAGACGAAATGGACGTTTTAGTACGGCGGGAGATGTCAAAGCGCACGCCTTCTGGTATGAAAGAGCAGGCTTTGAAGTCTAACGCCCTGACATCAGCCACCCGTGTGCAAGAAATCATGCAAAGAAGGGCCAATAACTTACCCGAAAATTGACGTAGGGTTAAATCCTTGTTAGAGGGCCATTGTTCCAAAAAGTCGAGGAGGATATGCACGTCCCAAGTTGTCGTATATCTAGGCAACGGAGGACGGTCAGATCTGATACCCTTAAGCAGACGACACACCAACGGGTGTTTGCCCAAAGGTGAACCCCTGAAAACCAACATGGTAAGCCGATAAAGCTGATCTATACACATTAAGTGTGCGATAAGCCTTGCCCTGATCGAAAATCTCCGGAAGAAAATCCAAAACAAAGCACAAAGGGGCCTGGAAGGGATCTTGATCCCTTGACAGACACCAATGATGCCAGGGGCATAGTACCTGGGGCCCACGCCTGGCGTAGGAGTGCAGTAGTTCGGTCCGAAATCTCTCCGGCTCCCCCGGGCGTCTCGAAACCAGTGAGGCCAATAACAGACTGGATCCTGGTGACAGGAGAGGGTGAGGTTGCCCGGAGGCGTCTCTCAGGAGATCCGGGAGAGTCGGGAGAGAACGGGGAACATCCATGAGGAGATCCAATAGCACCGGGAACCAAGGCTGGTTCTGCCAAAAGGGGGTGATGATCACAATCTGGGCCTGTTGAGTCCTGACCTGACGCAGTGTGCGAGCTATCAGTTGAAATGGCGGGAAGGCGTACTGGCGAGCCCCGGACCAATCCTGAAGGAAAGCGTCCGTTGCCTCGGCCAGTGGGTCTGGCCGCCAACTGAAGAAGATCGGAAGATGGGCGTTGAGCCGGCAGGCAAAAAGATCCGCGTGAAATGGTCCCCAAAGGGATGTCACGTCGGAGAAAGCTGTCGAGCTCAGACGCCAATCCCCGAAGTCCTCTGTATGTCTCGAGTTCCAATCCGCGGATTGGTTCGAGATTCCTGGAATGAACTGTGCTTGGACCTCGACCCCGGTCTGAAAACACCACTCCCAGAGGCGGGAAGCCATTGTTGTCAGAAGGAGGGAGCGAGGGCCGCCCAGCGAGTTGATATATCGAACTGCCGGGAAGTTGTCCATCCGGAGGAGGACTGAACGATGAACGCGATCTTTGAGGAAACTCTGAAGCGCAAAAAGTCCTGCCAAGAGCTCCAGACCGTTCATGTGCAGTTGATGCTCCTGCACGGACCAGCGACCTCCCGTGGAGGAACCGTCGCAGTAAGCACCCCGACCTGACCCACAAGCGTCTGAGTCGATTGTAAGCGTCGGGGGTGGCACCAGGATAGGCCTGCCGTTGCAGGAGTGGAGGTGAGTGATCCACCATTCCAAGTCCAGTCTGACCTCTCCCGAGAGAGAGATCGGAGCGGAATAGGGGAGACCCCGTCTGAGAAAAAGGGCCTTCAGGCGTTGGAGGGCCGATAATGTAACGGGGCTGGTTTGACAGCCAGCCGTGTGGCCGCTAGAAGACCGATCACGCGAGCTAGGTCTCGTAAGGATGGGGTGTGAGCCTCCAAAAGGGACCGAACTTCGCGTAAGATTGATCGGCACTTGGGTAGAGGGACAGTGAGAGACATCAGGACACTGTTCACCCCGAATCCCAGAAATTCCAGGGTTTGAGATGGAGAGAGGATTGATTTTTCTTGATTCACCAGAAATCCCAGAGACTGGAAAAGAATGACCGTCCAATATACGTGGAGGCGTAGCTGATTTTCCGAGGAGGCCATCAGCAACACGTCGTCCAAATATATAATGAGACGGACCCCTTTGGCGCGCAGCCATGCTACGACCGGTTTCAGCATCTTGGTAAAGCACCAAGGAGCCGAAGATAGGCCGAACGGCAGGCAACGGAATCGCCATAGGTCGGGACCCCAACGGAACTGAAGGAAATCCCGTGATTCCTTGGCAATAGGGATGGTCAGGTATGCATCCTTGAGATCCACTTTTGCCAACCAATCGCGGGGTCTCAATATATCCTTGAGCATGTGCATGCCTTCCATCTGGAAATGACGGTAGATCACTGACCCATTCAACTCCTTGAGGTTGATAACTGGACGAACACCTCCGCCCTTCTTGGGGACCAAGAACAGGTTGCTCAGGAAGCCCGAGGGTCCCCGTGGGGCCTGTTCTATGGCTCCTTTTTGGTATAATTCTGTAATCTCCCGCTCCACCAGCGTCTGACTGTCCCCTGAAAAGGGGAGAGAGAGAGGAATCTGCAGTTGGAGCGGGTGAGAAGAGAACTCCAGAACAAAACCTAGCACAGTATTGAGGACCCAAGGGTCCGACGTAATGTGACACCATGCTGTGTGAAACAATTTTAAACGACCTCCTACTTTGGTCGTACACGGATGAATAAGGTGTAAAGGTACCTGCATGCCTGAAAGTTGAGGAAGAATGACCGCCTCTGGAACCCCGGAATCCTCTGCCCCGCCATGGTCGGGATCGAGAAGGGAAGAACGGGGAAGGCGCGGGAGCCGTTGCAGTGGAGGGATTGCCTCCTGCGGGACCTGAACTGAAGGGTTTTGCACGGCCGGTAGCTCGGCCCCAATATCCACCGGCCCGTGGAAAAACCCCGGAGAACACTTTAAGCGAATTGGACACTCGTTCCATTGTGTTGAAGGCCCCGGAATACCATTCATATTTCTCAGAAAAGTTTTTCCAAACAAAGCTCCATTGGCCGCAGCGCCCAATTCGTTATCCGCCACACCAGCCAATTGGCGATCCATCTTAAGTAAAATACATTTACGTCTTTCAGAAGCTAGGGCCGTGTTGGCATTACCCAAAAAACTTAGAGACCGTTGGGTCCAATTAGTTATCTGAATCGGGTCCAGGGGGTCACCGAACAATTTTGCTCGTTCTGCTGTATCCAGCAATTTTATCAGAGGACCCATAGTGTCCAGTAGTTTGTCTTGACACACCTTAAAGGCATGGTCTATGCCCTTGCTGGGAGTCCAGCCTTTAGGGGTGACGAAATCTACAAATGCCTTATCCACTTCGGGAGTTAAGCACGTTTTACCACTCGTGGTGGGGCGAGGGCATTCCGCTTTCATGCGGTTTCGAGTATTTTTATCCAGGGCTTTCCGCACCTGCGCATCAACCCACTTCTCAACGTGGGATAGTGGGGACCATTCTGCGGACCGTGGATGGGACAGGTCCTCTGGGCAGAAAAGGCGGTTCCCCAAAGGGTCATAGATAATGCCCGGGCGGGCTGCTGTATCAACTTCTACGTTGTCTTCAGTAAACTCCTCATCAGAGGCATAAACGTCTATGGCATCGCTAGTGTCATCCTCCTCCGAATCAGGGATAGAGTCCTGAAGCGGGGCAGGGACAATAGCAGTGTCAGGGTTGGAGACAGAAGGGAATTTAATTCTCTTGGTGTGAGATGATGTCGTGTGTGCAGGAGCCCGTTTACGGGATGCAACAATGGGGGATGGGTGCACGTGTACCGGCAATGTTGCGGGGTTGCCAGCCCCTCCAGTCATGTGTCGTGCTTTTTTCACAGACTGTTTCCCCGTGGTGGTCAGGGTGGTCTCGGGGGGCCTCACCGCGGTGAGTGTGTTGCCCATGTCATAATCCGCCAGTGGCGGGGGGTTATCAAGGTGGCGATTTTCAGCCATAACTTCTTTTAATGAGCGGGTAAAATCTGCAGACAAAACTGAGACAGCTTTAAATACAGCAGAGTCAATGGACGCCTGCATGTAAGGGTCTAAGGTGGGAGGCTGGGAAGGAGCCATCTGCGCCTGTATAAGAACGGGAGGTTGAGACTGCTCACCCACACTCTAATCGGAGGATTGAGCAGATATCTCCGCTGGGGAGGCTGTACGTTGCGGGGTCTTTCCGCGAGGCATGGCGCTGGATGGAGCAGGGAGAATGGCCGGAATTTCCCCTGCGTGCGCAGACCTATCAGGTACACCCCGCCCACCTAGCCAGCGAGCGCGTGCAGCGTCTCGGAGAGGCAGGCAGACGGGGTTACACCGCGGTCACCAGGGGGATCAAAGGAAAACTTGAAGAAAAAACGCGAACGCCGCGGTTAAAGCCGGGCGCTCGCTAGAACCTAAACAAATATAAATAAGGAACAGTAAAATCACATATATATATGTATATCCCTAAATCAAGTCAAAAACGGGATAGCACAGCAGAGATAATATAAATACTTATCTAGTCGCCGAGCAGCTAAGAAAGAGGAAGTAGGAGGGACGTGGATTGGTTTTGATGGGCACTGAACAGGAAAGAGGACAGATCCAAAGGAGTGGAAGGGGTGTTAGAAGATACCATATACCTGTTATTACTGTTATTATGTTTTCTCTTTATTCAATATAAATGCTTCATATTTTCAAAGTTCTTGCTAGTTGCCACTTGCTGCTATGTTTAATAAAGCAAGAAAGAGAAGCAATAGGAGCCTCAGAGTCGATGTATTAACCACTTCGCTGCTGAGGACGCGCTCAGCGCGTCCTCAGCAGTCCCGCTGGTGTGCTGAGGACGCGCTGAGCGCGTCCTCACATTGGGGTCAGCGTTCGGCCGGGTTCCGGCCGATCGCTGGCCCCTCCGGTGCGGGCTGACATCCTGGATGTCAGCCCGGCATCCGGACCAGCAGCCGCCAGAATTAGGTGTCATCGCGGGGGCGCGATGACACCTAATTCAGGCGCCCCCCCCGCATGTGCGGAGGAGGCGCCTGAAAGGGAGGGGGGGGAGGTCCTTCGGACCTCTCTCCCTCCCGATCGGCGGCTCTGCGGGGGTTAACCCAGGCATCATTTGGAAGGGCACAGCCTGCCCTTCCAAATGATGCCTGGCATTAACCCCTGGGGAGCTGGATCGCGAATCGGCGCTGAAAAGCGCCGGTTCGCGATCCTTTCCCGAAGCTGGCCGACATCTTGGATGTCGGCCAAGCCTCCGGGAACTCCCCCAGAGGACTGGCGTCATCGTGCGTAGCACGATGACGCCAGTCCTAGAGTTAACCCCTAACTGCCACCAACTGTGGAGATAGGGAGTTCATTGGAACTCCCTATCTCCCGATCCGTGGCAGCTAGGGGTTAAATTTTGGTATGGTTGGATCGGCCAGAGCATGGCCGTTCCAACGATACCAAACACTACAGTGAAAATTTTTGTAAAAAAAAAAAAAAAATGAAAAATAAAAATAAAAAAAAATAAAAAAAATAAAAAAATTAAACACTTTTTTTTATTTTTTTTGGTTTGTTAATGCAGCAATATTGTTCCCATTTCAATTATAATGTGAACAATGATGCTGCACTAACGATTTTTGTATGCGGTGCGTTTGTTAAAAATAGTGTCATTTTCCCCAAAAAAAAAATGTAATGAGACCCCATCTCTAATTTTTTTAACAAGCGCACCCCATACAAAATATAACCGCAATTGCTCGCATGTTAAAATGTGGAAAAAAACACTTTACACATTGTAAATTATTGAAAATACATATTTTATTGCAATTTTTGTTATAATATACAGACATGACATAACGTATACATATAATAATGACATATTATGAATCTACCGAGTCTGACGGAAAGAACGATATATAATATGTCTGGGTCATATACTAAAATAAGCCTTCAAAACACGTTTAAACATGATGCGCAAAACAGGTAAAAATGACCTCAGCATAGGGGCGGGAAAAGCCTCAGCAGCGAAAGGGTTAAAATTGACATTTTGTATTGGGACTATGATCCCATTGCTGCACTGGTGCATGTCTATATGCACCAGGTACATATTGTTGTCTAGACATTTAGGAGGGTTAGGCCCTTGGGATCTTGAAGGTTGCTGAGCCACCCTGTGGTTCCACATACATACCGCTGTTGTTATGTTTTTGGATTCTCTGAAGTAGGATAGCAGAGAGGATTTACACAAGCAGGGTGTCTTCTAGGCTGGGTTTGCATCATGGTGGATTTTAGCTGTCAATGTGGTTCACCAATGGTTGATAGATGGAATGAGAGCATTGGACGCATCCTGACTGCTGTGCATAGGTGAGGCTTACTCATATGTCCTACAGGCCATTATGTATCTTGTGCAATTTGGTTTCTCTGTGGAATGGATCAAGGTCTGAGTAATACAGGTTGTCTTTCACTTACTGTACTGATGTCCTTGATTATCTCCATTTGGCCCGGAATTTTAGATTTAGATGTCCCTACCTGCTGGAGAGGATTGTGCAAATCATGGCTACTTACATGTTTCACAAGCTTGCAGTGCTCCACTAGTGCCCCCCCCCCAGCACCATGTATGGTGTTCTAGGTATATTTTGCTTTAGCGCATGTTACACATGTGACAAACTCAGCCGTCACTGGGGCAGTTGGAGGAGCCTGGGGGCTAGCCTCCGTCCTACTAACTAGGGGACAAGGTGCTACCTGGGGTTTGCCAAATGGATTGCCCACAGAATCCAGGACTTATGTTGACCTGTGTCTTGGCATCCTGGTGGGCACACCTCACTTATTGTGAACGTGTTTTCCATCATGTAGACGGGGGGGGGGGGGGTTCTCTAGCAGCCAGATTAAGATAAAGGTTGCCTAGTGACTGTGTAAACTGTCCGCGTTTTAACCAGTTTGTATGTCTCATCCATTTTCCTGTTATTGGATCTGTTGATCTTATCTGTGTTTTATTCATGATTCTCCTTCAACTGTAGATCTGTATGTCTGTTTGAGTAAAGAGTGAGTTCTGCTGCGGTTACTCTGAACACTGGTCTTGCCTAGTTCTTTGGCATACATCTTTATTATTTTGGGAGTTCGTGTCCTAAATGTTACTGGTTCTGCCTGGTAACTTAGGGAAGTTTGGGCTGAGGTCCCTCGATTTCGGGCTCCAGCTTGGAGAAAGCTATAGTCTGACGGAGGCACACAGTCAGGTTGCCAGGCGATCCGTCTCCTCTCAGTCTAAACCTATAGCTGGAAGTCACCTGCAGGACTTAATTGGCAATTGTCATAAACTCTGTAGGCTGTGGCTGCTAATAATTACTATAGAGGGAGGTGATCAGATGTTTATAGGGAATTGTCTAAAGACTCTGGCCTGTGTGAGTTTTGCAGTTTCGAAGTGTGCTGTTGGAAAGGGGACTAGCTACCCAATGTAAGAAGCCATTACCTGTGTGTGGGATGTTTAACGAGAAGGGTTAATAAGCTTTTATAACAGGCCTCCTTGCTCTGGAGGTTTGTGCACAGAAGACCTACATCTTCCAGCTTTTTATTCCCTGCAGGACATCCTTCTCCTTACATTAAGCTCACTTCTGTAGTGCTGCGGCTGGTTCCAAAGCGACAGAATCAGAAACATCCAAGGTCATGTTCTACTACTGGCCACTGTTACTCTCTGGTCCCAGCCACTACATATTAAACAATCTTGCTTCAAAAGATGCTTATTTTGGGTGTAAAGGACCTACAGGTGGGTTGTCAGTGCTGGAGACGCTCTCTTAGTGGTTTCCACTTGTGTCCCACTTGTGCATTGCTGCTTGATGTTGGGGTAAACCAGAAATGTCCTTACCATAAATTCTCTTTTTCCTTAATCAAAGCAGTGTTATAGATCAGGGAATGACTCCGTTTCATTCCTAACGTTTTAAAGGTTTTATTTTTCCAGAGTTGTCTTGTGTGTGCGTTTTAGTTCATGACTATTGGAAGGAAAGTTCCTATCCCGTCATGGAAGGAGCAGTGATCAGGTTCCGGCTTAAAAGTTCTATTTTAGAAACGGCAGATAAGAACCTTTCGGCCAATCTAGTCTGCCCAATTACATGGATACTTTACCTGGATTTATCTTTTGTTTAGGATAGCCTTATGCCTATCCCATGCCTGCTTAAATTCAATTACGGTTTTGGCCTCTACCATTTTCTTAGAGGTGGTCACTCGTCCTCCAGCAAGGAACATCCCGCTTGTGCTCTGCCGTTATGGTAAGAAAATGCATTGATTTCATAGAGTAATCCATTAAGCATCTATGTTCACCGTTGTTGCTAACAACAATAATAATCACTTTTGTTAACTTTGGCTATCCAGAGAAGGTAAACGCAACCATGGCAGATGAAGCTGCTGCAAAAGATGGCAAACAGCAGTACAGTAACACCATTATATAGCATTAGAAGAGGTGAACTTCATCTATTCTCAACCATTGCTGCTGTACAAAATATTTCAGCTTTGGTGGACACAATTCTCCAACTTGAAACTGGTGATACATGAAAGTGCCTGAGAAAACCAGAGGGAGCAGGAGAACTTAATCAACTCGAGAGAACTAGATTAGAATGAACCCAGGCTTACTTTAAATGGCAGATCTCTAAATATTCCCATTTTGACTGTGTTACGATTATACATGTTCCTCAGCTGTACATGACATATTCACTGCCAGGGAGATGGAATGGGAGATACTGAGACATATGTAGCAAGAACTCCTACAAAATCAAGCCTCAAACTACCTTAGCTCACTGTTGTTCAGTCACTGTAGCTCACTGAAGAAAAAATCCACCCCATTGTTGAAATGAAACATTGGTGCTTAATAAATAACCCTTTATGTACGCAGGTGCTTTTCTGGTATTTCATATTACCTGGCCTACTGTCTAGAATTCGTGTTGTTCCTATGTAGACCTGGAATTGGCTGTAAAATACTGACACCAACCAGACAGATAAATGTACACGGATAATGTAGTATATGTATGTTGGTGCAATGAGTGTTTTCAGTTACCTCCTCCGGGGTAGATGACAGAAACGAGCCACTGGCTTCCTGGCTTTCGATTCCGCTGTCTCTCATACAGCTATAACCAGAGCTTGGTTCCATGGGGCCGGGCTGAGAGCACGGCGTGCTGCATCCTTGCTGCTGATAACTCTGGTCAAGGCTGGTAGTGCTCTCCTGCGAAAGATCTTGCCAGAGACTGGAAATGGCTTTTGATACCACAGGATTGGTGACCTGCTCTGTAGCTACCACGCCATTCTCCACTAACATATCCACTGTTTGTTTGTAGAAGTGCATGTACCTGTGGGTGATGCATGGGAAAGTGGGGACATGTTAAGGCGTATATGGACCTGCTGTACAAATATGACTTTAACAATGTTAAACTTCCCCTCCTAACCTCCCTTAGCCCCTTCAATTCCAAGGTTGAGTATACTCAATCCGCAAGGCAATTGCTGGTTCCCTGATATTGAGTATACTCGATGTGAGCTAATACTAGTGCAATTCAAAAGCAATATTGTCTTTTTGCAAACAAAGCAAATGCCCTCCAGAATGTGCCCCCGTGTGCATGATACCCAAGTTTAAACCACTTGGATTCCTTGAATTCCTGCGAAAAAATAAACAGATCCCAAGCTGTACACTGGAGATGTAATATTGTTATTTGGCCAGCAGTTGGCACCATCCGCCTGTCAAATAATGTATACATTTGAAACTGTGCTTTGGATATTTACCTCCCTGGCGGTCTAAATTTTTCAAAATTTTGTGTCTAAAAGCGTCTCAATTTTTTTTTAAAGGAAACGTGTTTTTGTACATAGTTAGCCTGTAATAATTAGGAATCACGCACTGAAATCCGTGCAATCAAGAGTCCTTACTGGTAAATCCTTTATAAATAAATAAATAAAATAAATAGTAAATACACTGAGTCCGACAAAGTTTGAAACACGACATAATAATTTATTATCCCAAAAATAATGATATTCAATAAAATAAAACAAAAAACACTGAAATCTGTCTGAAAACAAGGGTGAAACTATGTATGGTCTGTTTCTTATCCTATAGTGCCGTTCATAAACATTGGAATACAGTATATTATATATAAAAATTTAAGTTTGCTGCCTGGTCCCGCCCCCCCTGCATCGTGTGACTTGCAGGGAGCCTTACCAGGAAGCAACTCGCCGCGATCACACTGCGGGGGACAGCGAGGGAGCCAGGAAGAGGTGAGTATGCATCCAGCCCGAGTGTGGCTCGTGGTTACCGTTCGCGGTAGTGAAATTTAACCCTGAGTCACACTCGAGAATGCCGCCAGGGAGGTTAAACATATACATAGAATAATAATAAAAAATAAATAAAAGGATAATAATATTTGAAGCACAATTTCAGCATATGCACGTGTAATGCAAATTTATTTTCCATAAAACCACTGGGTGCTGGCAGTGGATTTATGGAAAATAACTTGTTAGTGAGGGTATTAAAACTGGAGGGAAATGGAGAATTATCAGATTAATGTAGGGTGCAGAGTAGGACATGCAGGGTTATTCCGAGAAAGGTGAAACTCTGGAGAACTTTTGGAGAAGTGAAAATTCTAGGTCAAAATAGTCAAACCAGAAAAATTCTCCCATTTATCTCAGTTTCAAAATCAGCTATTTTGACCTAGAATTTTCACTTCTCCAAAGTTTCCCTTTTCTCTGAATAACCCTGATGAGGTGCAGCACACTCTGTGCATCAGAATGGTTTGAGGGCTTTGTCATTACCACTTCAAGGTGGAAGAAAAGTGAAGCAAACAGGCAGCAGCAACACAATCTGTTTGGGAACAAAAAAGGCTAACAAAAAAATGGATAAGCGACACAAACAGGTATATAATAACAGCAAAAAGAAAGTGGAAAAGAATGATGCAAAAGAAAGAAAAATCTGAAGCTAAAGAGACACAATCCTAAAGTGTGTGTCAACGATAAAGGAAGGCAACAGACAGGCAACAGAGGGTTGTGGTAAATGGAGTTTATTCGGCGCAAGGTCTTGTTACCAGTGGGGTAAGTACTTGGACCCATTCTCTTTAATATTTTTATTAGTGATATTGCAGAAGGTATTAATGGAAAAGTATGTCTTTTTGCTGATGACACAAAGATTTGCAACAGGGTTGACATTCCTGGAGGGATCAGCCAAATGACAAATGATTTAGGTAAACTAAAAAAATGGTCGGAGCTGTGGCAATTGAGTTTTAATGTGGATAAGTGCAAGATAATGCACCTGGGGCGTAAAAACCCAAGGGCTGAATATAGACTATTTGATACAGTCCTAACCTCAACATCTGAGGAAAGGGATTTATGGGTTATTATTTCAGAGGATCTAAGGGTAAGTAGTCAATGTAATAGAGCAGCAGGAAATGCTAGCAGAATGCTTGGTTGTGTAGGGAGAGGTATTAGCAGTAGGAAAAGGGAAGTGCTCATGCCACTGTACAGAGCACTGGTGAGACCTCACTTGGAGTACTGTGTGCAGTACTGGAGACCGTATCTCCAGAAGGATATAGACATCTTAGAGAGAGTTCAGAGAAGGGCTACTAAAATGGTGTACGGCTTGAAGGAGAAAAGTTACCAGGAAAGGCTTAATGATCTTAACATGTACAGCTTGGAAAAAAGACGAGACAGAGGAGATATGATAGAAACATTTAAATACGTAAAGGGAATCCACAAGGTAGAGGAAGGGAGTATATTTAAAAGGAAACGAAGTAGCAAAACAAGAGGACATAGTCTTAGATTAGAGGGGCAAAGGTTTAAAAGTAACATCAGGAAGCATTATTTTACTGAGAGGGTGGTGGATACATGGAACAGCCTTCCAGTTGAAGTGGTAGAGGCCAAAACAGTGATTGAATTTAAGCAGGCATGGGATAGGCATAAGGCTATCCTAAACAAAAGATAAATCCAGGTAAAGTATCCATGTAATTGGGCCGACTAGATGGGCCGAAAGAAAATGTCGGCAGATAAGAACCTATGTTTCTAAGTAAACATATATCAACAGTGAAATACGAACAATACTATGACATTTAAAGAACTGCAAGATTTATGCCATAGACGCAGTGGCGTAACTAGAAACCCAAAAAAGATCTATATTTTTACTTTTTTTCCTCTGCAATATTAAAAAGATAGTATTGCCCCCAGCTCACACATGGATATATTTGCCCCCAGCTCTCACTTCTGCGCCGTTCTTCTTCCTACGAGCGGCCGCCAGCATACAGCTTGACTGCCCGCCAGGAACCACCTGACCAGCGCAGCCGAGTTCTCGCGAGAGGATCTCGTGCGCTGGTCAGGTGGTTCCCATCCCACGGGAGCGGCCAAGCTGCAAGCCAGCAGCCTCACAGGGAGAGGAACGGCCAGCGGCGCTGCTCCCAGATTCCGGCGCTGATTGCTGGAATCTGGCGGCTGCCTGGGCCCGGTCGCAAGTGCGACCGCTGCAACCCTGGTACGTCCGCCACTGCATGGACGGCTTCCAGTTGGTGTAAGATCTGTAATGCGTGACCAATCGACTGCTTCACAAACTCACCTTTCAAATTCCATCAGGCCTGGTGCAGAGCAGTCAGTTAATTCCACTTCCTGAGTTTTTGGTTCCTCTTCAGTCTCCTGGAAATCTTCCTCATGTTGGTGACTCAGGACTGCAGGTTCGCTCACGGACCTCAATTCAATGTCTGATATTGTGCTGATAAATACAAATGGTTAAAACAACCATAGTAAAAAGGACTACAGGTTTCTCGCAGGTTTAAAAAGAAAAATATGGGGCATAAATGATCAGTCAAACCCAAATTCCAATATTTGATCTATATTTATCATCTGTGTGTACTAAAGGGCCCCTCTAGCCCAGTGTTTCCCGAACCTGTCCTCGGGACCCTCTGCCTCGCCACTTTTTCCAGATATGTGAAGCACAGCACAGGTGATATGATTTGCTGCTCAGTGATTGCAGGATTCAGTCTGCATTTCCCCAAGGTGATCTGAAAAATCTGGCCTGGTTGAGGGTCCCGAGGACAGGTTTGAGAAACACTGCTCTAGCCACTGTGATGACTTAATGTGGCTGATGTAACAGTGGGGCTCCCCCCTCCACTCAAAAAGTTGACGATCCTGACAATCTGACTGCTACAAAAGCTTGCAGGGGTTTGTTCCCCTGGGACCAAAGATGATGCTGGCCTGCTAACATACGCGGAGGGATATCTTATGCACCGATCACCTCTGGGCCATGCTGGGTGCCAGGAGCTGGAAGAGGAGAGGGAAGACCACGGGCCATACGAGAGATATTTTTAAACACCCCCGAGGATAAGGGAGAAAAAGAACATTGTGCAGGTCAGCAGGGGTTAATAATGCCACTAGTTTCCCCTTTCCCTTGTTTTTTTTTTATGTGTCTCTTTAACACAAAAATAAAAATGAATTATACATACATATAATACAGTAATTCCTTTTTAATACCTACAAATGTCATAATTTTTAATAAATATATTTACACATGTTCATAACTGTTCATGTATATAAATATATATAAAAAAATAAATCCATAATTCTGACCCCTACTTCCATTTAAGTTCTAATAGGCAGTGGTGTATTTAGGTTTTGTGCTGCCCTAGGCCTGACTAAACTCGTGCACCCCTAATTTAAATTTGACGCACC
Organism: Leptobrachium leishanense; assembly: GCA_009667805.1. NCBI lineage: Eukaryota > Metazoa > Chordata > Amphibia > Anura > Megophryidae > Leptobrachium > Leptobrachium leishanense. The sequence goes on along the minus strand of CM019065.1, from coordinate 288,304,950 downwards.
CCTTCCTGTCAAGGGCACACCTCTTCCTGGTTAATCCCCACCCTTCCTCTTTAAGCTCCACCTTTTCCTCTTAGAGCTCCGCCTTTTCCTCTCTTTATATTAAAAGTGGATACCAAGTGCCTACTTGTATATTTTGTATACCATTTCAAATGTATCTATTGAGATAAAGAAAATTATGAAATGTTTAAATTCAAGTATTTTTACAAAGAACAGCCACGCATGTCAAGTAAACGGGATCACAGCCGCTCTAATTGGTGGAACAATAAAATCCACAGAAATGTGCACTGCATATGAGCGTATCATAGAGCTGCATAGCAATAAAATCCACAGAAATGGGCACTGTGTATGAGCATATCAGAGCTGCAAAGCAATAAAACCCACAGAAATGTGCAGTGTGTATGAGCATATCACAGAACTGCACAGCAATAAAACTCACAGTAATGTGCAGTGTGTATGAGCATATCCCAGAGCTCCAGGGCAATAAAACTCACAGTAATATGCAGTGTGTATCACAGAATCCACAGCAATAAAACTCCCAGCAATGCAATGTGCGGTGTGTATGAGTGCATCAGAATTCACAGCAATAAAACTCACAGCAATGCAATGTGTGGTGTGTGTCAGCGTATCAGAATCCACAGCAATAAAACTCCCAGCAATGCAATGTGCGGTGTGTATGAGTGCATCAGAATCCACTGCAATAAAACTCCCAGCAATACAATGTGTGGTGTGTGTCAGCGTATCAGAATCCACAGCAATAAAACTCCCAGCAATGCAATGTGTGGTGTGTATGAGTGCATCAGAATCCACTGCAATAAAACTCCCAGCAAACCGAGTGTATATGAGCACACAGCAATTATTTATTCTACATTTACCGCCTCTGTCCGCGGTAGGGCTGTGTGCAGAGTCAGCAGGGACTGTGTACAGACTCAGCAGGAGGTCCCTCCAGACCACGTTAGGATCACGGCTGTGCGTGGAGCCATCTTGTCAGCAGTGGTGTGCCACTGCCAGAGGGTGCACCGTGGCTTTGATTCCCTTCCCGGTGGCTGTTCAGTCCAGAATAGAGTGACAGTCCATGTTAACGAAAGGGCGGGCAGCTGCGTGCATGCGTGTCACGTGGTTCGGCCAGTCAGGTGGTACTGAGACTCAGTACCACCTGACTGGCCGGACCGAGTGTGACCTGCACGCAAGCAGCCTCACCAGGAGCCAGGCAGCTCAATGACAAATTTGTATCACTGCAGTGCTGGTTAAGGAAAGGTCCACTTTAAACAGCAGTAAGCAGACAGGGCTTCATATTCTGCTGAAACCCCCCCCCCCCTTTACCTGCCGTTTACTGTCATCTTCTCTCTCTGGACACAAATCACATCCCCCTCCCCTCTCCTAGAGCTGCTGCGGGGCAGGGGAGGAGCTATGGAGGGAGGAGAGGGGGATTTTTATTCTATTCGATTTTATTCCGTATGCAAACGCCATGCTCCGCTGCTCGTTGTTTGAGAACACAGCTCAAAGCTGACACACAGTGACAGTGGCACCTCCTAGTACCCCCTAATGACACCCCAATAATCACTGGTACCTGGGGCAGCCTGCCCTCCGCCACTCCTCTAAGTACACCACTGCTCTGGTGATATGCTCACACACAAGTTTGGCGAACTGCCAGCAAGTACGGTGCTGTTTGAAGGCAGTGCAAATCCCCATAGAGAAGTAATGGTTAATCTATTCAGAGAACACCAAACAGCAGAAAAATGTCAGTGAAATGCCCTGATGTTCGGTGGTTTCAATCAGCAGGTTTATTCAGGCGAACCCCATAGGTTTCAATGTTAAAAATATTCCCGTTTTTTATGCAATATCTAATAAACCATTTATTATTTTAATCTGCAGTAAAAAGTCTTTATTTACTTATTGATTTTTTTTTTTTTTACCTTTTAGTGATTTTTCAGAATTTTTTGGGCTAGATTCCCCCCTTTTTTTTAATAGCGGTTCTCCTTTTTCTGTAACAGAACTTTTTATTATTAATCATAGGATCTTATATGTAAATTCCAGACATTTTCGTTCAGTAGTTCTTTTGAAAACAGCAGGCCACGAGTTTGCGGTGGCAACATACAGCGGCCGACTCCATGCACTTTGGGGACCCTGCGGTGAATGGTGAATTCACTGCAGGGTTGGGAAATTTTATTCCCCGAAGTGCAGGGAACTACAGAACACCAAAATGTTGGCGTCATTTCGGTGCTCTGTGAGTAACCCAATTAGTGGTGAGGTTTTTTGTTGCCCCCTGGAAAGTGAAAGCCTAGGCGTTGCCTACCCAGGACATACTTGAAAATTAGTGACATCTCAATGTTTCCTTCCTGGTAAAATATTTTGCAAAAGTAAAAAAAAAAAAAAAAATTTTTTTTTTTTTTTTTTTTTTAGGGGTGGGGCCACCCAGCGGGCCGCCGCCCCCTGGAAAGTGCCGCCCTAGGCCTGGGCCTTGTTGGCCTAGGCCAAAATACACCAGTGCTAATAGGTGTCTCCATTCATCCAACGCCAAGGCCCTATTCCAGCGGGGCCGTTAACATTAAGGATTGAGTCGTTAAGTATAACAGCCCCACTCGTAACGCAGAATGGCTTTGTTTGCTATTCCAAGACAATTCACACCTTCTCTTGCTGTTACAGTAGCATACTTTATATTTGTGCCGCCTGCTCTCTCCATAGCATGATGTGACACCTGCTCTTGCTCCATGTGCCGCTTCCTCTTTCCATAGGAAGATCTCCCACCTCCCCTCTCTATACAGCAATTAGATACACAGAACAAATAATTCTCTGGTGTCCTTCCACCGGCACTGCACAATCCCACATTATATTAGATAATAGCGGATATTCAAAGAGCACCGAAGTTCCGCCGAATCAAAAGCCACAAAACCGCTGGATGCATCCGAAAAAAGTGCGACCAGTTGCCGGAAAAAGCTGACAAGACGGGGTAACACACACACACACACACACACTTAAAAAAAAGCTGTTTGCAAAAACACTTCTGGACGCCTGATCTGATTTGAGTCAGAACCATGGACAGTCGCCGATGGAGAAACACATATTATCAATCTGTTTCTTCATATCAGCACCATGGATAACGACAGGCTTGTTACTATCTATGGTACTGATACTGACAAAATGTATTGTATCAAAAGTCATTGCCGAACAGAACACATACGGACGGACTGTGAGAAGATAATCCAGCTGTATGTGTTCTGCAAAGAAAAAAACAGACCTCGTTATACATTTAAAATAAGTTAGGAAGAACCCTAAATATTAACCCGAAAAATGCAAAAATAATCCTAACAAATAAATAAATGCAGACGCTTCTTGCTGTAAGTGAAAAAAAAAAAAATGCTTTAAGATATATTTAATAAAAACGGGAATTTTTTTAACATTGAAAGCTATAATGGAAAAATGGCTAGTTTCTTTAAAATTACTTAGGAAACCTAAAGATTAACCCAAAATTCCCGAAAAATTCAAAAATAATCCTAAAAATTCAATAAAAGAAATGGCTGTTTGCTGCAATTGAAAATAATAAACACTTTAAAATGTGGATTTGTTTTAACACTGAAAGCTATGGTGGAAAAACAAAACAGCCTAGCATCTGCAATAATAATTATAAAGTGACCTATAATACACATTATATAGGGGCACAGCATCTGCATTAATTATAAAGTGACCAGTAATACATATTATATAGGGGCACCGCATCAATTATAAAGTGACTTGTAATACATACACTATATTGCCAAAAGTATTCGCTCACCTGCCGTGACTCGCATATGAATTTAAGTGACATCCCATTCCTAATCCATAGGGTTCAATATAACGTTGGTCCACCCTTTGCAGCTATAACAGCTTCAACTCTTCCGGGAAGGCTGTCTACAAGGTTTATGAGTGTGTTTATGGGAATTTTTGACCATTCTTCCAGAAGCGCATTTGTGAGGTCACACACTGATGTTGGACGAGAAGGCCTGGCTCTCAGTCTCCGCTCTAATTCATCCCAAAGGTGTTCTATCGGGTTGAGGTCAGGATTCTGTGCAGGCCAGTCAAGTTCATCCACACCAGACTCTGTCATCCATGTCTTTATGGACCTTGCTTTGTGCACTGGTGCACAGTCATGTTGGAAGAGGAAGGGTCCAGCTCCAAACTGTTCCCACAAAGTTGGGAGCATGGAATTGTCCAAAATGTCTTGGTATGCTGAAGCATTCAGTGTTCCTTTCACTGGAAATAAGGGGCCAAGCCCAGCTCCTAAAAAACAACCCCACAACATTATTCCCCCTCCACCAAACTTTACACTTGACACAGTGCAGTCAGACAAGTACCGTTCTCCTGGCAACCGGCAAACCCAGACTCGTCCATCAGATTGCCAGATGGAGAAGCGCGATCTGTCACTCCAGAGAACGCGTCTCCACTGCTCTAGAGTCCAGTGGCGGCGTGCTTTACACCACTGCATCCGACGCTTTGCATTGCACTTGGTGATGTATGGCTTGGATGCAGCTGCTCGGAAATGGAAACCCAATCCATGAAGCTCTCTGCGCACTGTTCTTGAGCTAACTTGAAGGCCACATGAAGTTTGGAGGTCTGTAGCGATTGACTATGCAGAAAGTTGGCGACCTCTTCGCACTATGCGCCTCAGCATCCACTGACCCCGCTCCGTCAGTTTACGTGGCCGAGTTGCTGTCGTTCCCAAACACTTCCACGTTCTTATAGTACAGCTGACAGTTGACTGTGGAATATTTAGGAGCGAGGAAATTTCACGACTGGATTTGTTGCACAGGTGGCATCCTATCACAGTTCCACGCTGGAATTCACTGAGCTCCTGAGAGCGACCCATTCTTTCACAAATGTTTGTAAAAACAGTCTGCATGCCTAGGTGCTTCATTTTATATACCTGTAGCCATGGAAGTGATTGGAACACCTGATTCTGATTATTTGGATGGGCGAGAGAATACGTTTGGCAATATAGTGTATATTATATAGGGGCACAGGCAGCATCTGCATTAATTATATAAAGCGCGACCTGTTCCGTTTTTTTTCCATTTTAGATGATTTTGTTCTTTTTTTTTCATGTCAGATCAACTCAGTACCCTCATCCAGCTGGACTTTCCACAATGAGGCATCTTGTGTAGAGGCTCCATTCACTGAAGCACACACCCCAACCTCACTCAGTGCTTGCACCAGGCCCTTGCACAGAACAACTCAGTACCCTCATCCAGCTGGACTTTCCACAATGAGGCATCTTGTGTAGAGGCTCCATTCACTGAAGCACACACCCCAACCTCACTCAGTGCTTGCACCAGGCCCTTGCACAGAACAACTCAGTACCCTCATCCAGCTGGACTTTCCACAATGAGGCATCTTGTGTAGAGGCTCCATTCACTGAAGGTGATCTTACATTTCTACGTCTCACATAGCTTAATGCATTTTGTTTTTGATGTATATTATGTTAACTCTGTAATATCACTGTATGTGTTTGTATGTGTGTGATACATATATATATATGTGTGTGTGTATGTATGTATATATATATATATATATGTATGGCACACAAGTGTATCTTTATATGTATTTGAATTGTTGCAATGCTATCTGAATTCTACATTTTCTACCCATTTGATCTAAATCTGCAATTCTGCCAAATGCCCTGTTCAACGAACCTTACCTTTTATTGCCCCCTACAAACTCCCCCCTAAGTTCGTCGACAGTTTCAACCCAATGTGATGCTATTTGCAATCTTGATTTTTTTTTTTTCTTCAGCACACACCCCAACCTCACTCAGTGCTTGCACCAGGCCCTTGCACAGAACAACTCAGTACCCTCATCCAGCTGGACTGAAAATCTAAACAATAACATCTCAAACCCTAGAAACTTTTGGAGAACCATAAGTAACATACAAGCACCCCCAGTCCACTCCCAGCCAGCTGCTGTCAAAGTAAACAACCAAACCCTGCAACACCCGCTAGATGTAGCAAATGCCTTTAATGATTATTTTGTTGGATGTGCCACCACTTTGATTGCCAAGCTAGGAAATGACATGCAATCAGAGAGGCCTCATGCAGGTCAGGCCCCAACAACTGTGCAAAGTCCCTGTATCACACAGGAATTCAGTTTTAGACCAGTGCCTGTCAGTGTCGTTACTAAACTTCTCCGTAAGCAAAAAATGAAATACCAGTCTGGACCTGATCAAATACCAGCAATGCTGCTGAAAATCAGTGCGCCAGCAATTGCAAATCCAGTCGCAACCCTAATAAATGAGTCACTGGCAACTGGTTACATACCCAAGCTCTGGAAGACTGCAAGAGTGGTACCTATCCATAAAAGTGGGGACAGTACTTTGGTATCCAACTACCGTCCGATATCGTTGCTCCCTGTAATGTCAAAAGTCTTGGAAAAATGTGTCTACACACAATTACGTGATTATTATCAATATTGGAACTACTTAACCCCGGATCAATCAGGCTTTCGACCAAATCACTCAACCACAACCGCCCTTTTAAAAGTCTGCAATGATATCCAAGCTGGGATGGAACAAGGAAACCTAACTGGAGCCATCTTCCTTGATTTTGCCAAGGCCTTTGACACGGTAGACCATGGCATCTTGTTAGAAAAACTTAAAAACTCTGGCATTGGTGATCGCACGCTAACCTGGTTTCAATCATATGTATCCGACCGATCACAATATGTGTCAATTTCTGGCAGCTCCTCCCTCCCGCTCCCAGTCACTTGCGGTGTACCCCAAGGCTCAGTACTAGGCCCCCTGCTATTCACAATATTCATAAATTATCTGCCCAACGTCTGCAAAGCCTCAACTGTACATATGTACGCAGACGACACTGTGATCTATACCAGCAAACCAAATCTCCCGCAGCTGGAGGCCGTGCTGCAAGAACAATTCACAGAGGTAGAAAAGTGGATCAAAAACAACAAACTTTTTTTTAAATACTGACAAAACTGTAACGATGCTCTTTGGAACAGCACCTAAACTACACAAATCGCAAAATCCCCATCTATGTGTTGGGACAATATCAAATGGCACACTGACCACAGTCACTTCTCTCAAATATCTAGGTATGTGGTTGGACCCTAATCTATCCTTTGGCCCCCACATCGAAAAACTCTCATCTAAACTTTACCCCAAACTAGGTGCCCTGTACAGAAACAAATCCTGCCTGAGTCCCGCGGTAAGAAAGCAGATTGTACAGCAAATGCTTATGCCGGCTATTGATTACGGAGATGTAGTGTATGCAGCCGCCCCGCAAACACACCTTCATAAACTTACTACACTGTATAACTCATTCTGCCGCTTTGCGCTACAATGTAACTACATGACCCACCATTGTGACATGTTAAAACAGCTAAACTGGCCATCGCTAGAATCCAGACGCACCCTTCACCTTTCCAGCCTGGTGTTTAAGAGCATCTCTGGGAAGCTGCCACCCTACCTGAATAGACTGCTTCCCCCAGCAGCTCCCTCATCCTATAACCTCCGATCCAGGACCAGCACCTTACTTGCAATACCACAATACAAAAAGACAGTGGCTCGGTCCTCATTTTCCTACAGAGCACCACAATTATGGAATAACCTCCCAGACACCATCAAATCTTCCACCAGTCTTAAGTCACTCAAAATTTCCCTGTTAACATACCTCAATACAGAATGCACCTGTAAACATGTAACCTAGTGACTATATTTCCTACATATTTATTTTCTGTTGATCTGTATATTTGTGTTGTTAATATCTTACATTGTATTACTTTGTATTTCTGTAAATGTAACACTTCAATGTACTTGAACCCAGGACATACTTGAAAACGAGAGAAATCTCAATGTATCCTTCCTGGTAAAATCCTTTATAAATAAATAAATAAATAAATAAATTTTGGTTAAGTTTTTTCATTTCAGTTCATTTCGTTACGAAATTTATTTAGTTTTTGATCGTTTTGTTCAGTTTTTTGTATAATTTTCGTTCCGTTTTATTTCGTTTAGGTCCCATAACGAAATGATTTTATTTGCGTTGAAACTTTGATTCAGGAGTTCGTAATTTCAGGAGTTCGTAATTTCGGGCGGTCGATGTTTCGGAAATTCTCCCGAAAGAACGTAAATGGCCAATTTCGTGCGAAATTAAATTCGGTACGAAACGAATTGCACATCCCTTATAAATATTCAATAAAAACGGGAATATTTTTGACATTGAATCCTATGGGATTCGCCTGATTAAACCTGCCGAATGAAACCACTAAAAATTAGGGCGATTTCACTGACATTTCTCTGCTGTTCGATGTTCTCTGAATAGATTAACCATTGCTTCTCTATGGGGATTTCAATGCCGCTGAAGCTCACCTGTATTTCGCCGGCAATTCACCAATATCTGGCGCATTGCCAGGTTTTGAACAAACAAAATGTTTTGACAAAATTGCACCATACAGGGAAATTCACTGTTCGGTGCAATTTTGGGGCCAGTTCGGCTCTCTTTGAATAACCCTGTACATATCTAATGTAATATATACATTGAAAAATAATTATTTTTTATTACAGTTTGGACTCACAAGCAGTGCTTGGAAATATATGTGATGATGTAAATGTCATGGTTTCTTTTCCAATGAAGAAAAAAAAATTAAAAAGAAATAAAATAATTACCTCTCAGTTTGTATGTATTCCGAGGGCCCTATTCCAGGGTTGGTGTTAATTTAACCAGAGCTGGTGTTAACTTACCAGAGCCATTATATTCTATGGAGATGTTAAGTTTACTCAAACCCTGGGATAGGGCTCCTAGTTATGTAAATTGGATTCTAATATTAGTGGTTCCCATTACCTGTGTTCATTGCAATAAATCTGTACATAGTCCTCCTTTACGTCCTCTAAAGTGCAAGGGATTTGATCTTCAGAATGAAAATTATCTTTTGCGGGAAGAAAGGAGAAAAAAAATAAAAATAAATAAATTGGGTTTCCATCGACTATATAAACCACACGATGTCAATCAGTAAGATAAATAAAATAAATCCCCTCTATAACAGTTATACAATGTGTCATGAAAGGCAATAAAAGGCTATCTTTGACAAATCTATTTCCTATAGGCAGACTTTATGCGCCTTACTCCAACCCAGTTGTTAAGTTAAAAATGCCTGGGGCTGTTATACTTAACCCCTTCACTACCAAGTGATTTTACACTAAAACATTGACAGGAATCAGTGTTTTGTTTTTTTTTACAAATCATTTTTAATTAATTATACAGTGCAAAATATTTGGGACTATTCCCAATGTATTCATCACTGTAATAACCTATTTGTCAGGCAGATGTTGCCATCTGTTGATCACATGGAGTTACTACAATTCTGAACTCTGCGCAGGATCAGCTGGGTTTTAAACAGTGTTAACACTTCGGGCATCATGCCCACAGTGACAAAGCTTTGGGGGCACCTTCTGGAACCCAAATGCATTCGAAGTTTGTTTGCAACAAACAAATTTAATTCGGAATGATACAGCGTAGTTTCAGATCGTGTTAAAATGATCCCAGGCTGCTGTGTTTGCTACTGCTGATCATGTATATGCAACGGGTAAAGCCCGAAGTGCGGTTCATCCTAGGATTAACCGGGTAATAAAAAAAAAAAAAAAAATTGGACTTTACCCGGGTAATTTTAGGAGTAACCAACTGCCCTTGGGTAACAGTCTGGAAGAGCTGAAAAATTCACACTTTACCCGGATAATGGGCAAGTCTGAAGCTTCACCCGGGTAATCTGAGGAGTATCCACAGCTGCGCCTGGGTAATCTGCAGAGCATCCAACCCCGCTTGGGTAAAAGTGAATTTTGCTATTATCTATGGATATTATCAATGAAAATTATTATTATTTATTATTATTCTTTATTTATAAAGCGCCAGCATATTCCGCAGCGCTGTACAATAGGCACAGTATAGACAGGGTTACAATACATTGAACAACATTTGACAAACAGTACAGGAGGAGATGAGGCCCTATTCCCGTAGGAACTCACAATCTAGGAGGGTTGGGGTTGGAAACAGGAGGAGAGGACTGCAAGGTGAGAGTGATTGATGGTTGCGTCAGTGAGTTGGGTGGTAGGCTTCCCTAAATAGGAATGTTTTAAGGGAGCGTTTGAAGGAAGAGAAGTTAGGGGAAAGTCTGACAGTACGAGGGAGAGCGTTCCAGAGAGTGGGGGCTGCGCGTGAGAAATCCTGCAGTCTGTCATGGGAAGAGGTGATGCGGGGAGAAGCTAGGCGCAGGTCACTGTTTGACCTTAGGGAGCGGGCTGGGGTGTATTTGGTGATTAGTGAGGACAGGTAGTGGGGAGCTGAGTTAGTGAGGGTTTTGTAGGTAAGGATAAGGATTTTGAACTTAATTCTGCAGTGGATGGGGAGCCAGTGAAGGGACTCGCAGAGGGGAGCGGCAGAGACAGAGCGGCGGGTGAGGTGAATTAGTCTGGCGGAGGCGTTCAGGATGGATTGTAGGGGGAGAGGCGGGACAGAGGGAGGCCAGATAAGAGATTATTGCAATAGTCGAGTCGGGAGATTACCAGGGCGTGTATGAGTTGTTTTGTGGTGACAGCGGTAAGAAATGGCCGAATTCTGGAAATATTACGCAGTTGGTATCGGCAGGAGGAGGAAAGAGACTTGATGTGGGGGATGAAGGAAAGAGCAGAGTCAAGTGTAACTCCAAGACAGCGAACTTGGTTTGATGGGGAGATGGTGATACCCTCCACTGTGATAGAGAAGTCAGGAGGTGGGGAGGCATTGGAGGGAGGAATAAGTAGGAGCTCAGTCTTTGACATGTTGATGTTTAGGTGGTGGGAGGCCATCCAGGAGGAGATGCCAGATAAACAGTCACTGACTTTGGAAAGGACAGGGGAGAGAGATCAGGGGTAGAGAGGTAGATCTGAGTGTCATCAGCATAGAGGTGGTAATTAAAGTCAAAGCTGTTGATGATTTTGCCCAGGGAGGAGGTGTAGATGGAAAAGAGCAGAGGACCAAGGACAGAGCCTTGAGGTACACCAACAGATAGAGGCAATGAAGAGGAGGAGTTACCAGCAAAGGACACACAGAAGGACCTGTTGGATAAATAGGAGTCAACCCAAGCAAGTGCAGTGTCACCGAGAAAATGGAGAAAGACAAACATTAAAATGTATTAAGGATATAATGAATATACAGAGTAACAGGATATGTTTCTTATATGAATGTGAAAGAGTTACATGGTCTTTATTATGTGTCATATGTGCTTATATATCATTTATAAAACATAATAACCATCAGGTTACTCTTTATACAATATCTTTATCTTTATAAATACATTTTCAGACAATTAATGCACAGAGTTATATGACGGTTATATAGTGTGGTATGTGACTGTGGATACAATTTCATTAAAAATAAGAAAAAACACTATTTTGTTATCAGTCAGATAACAGTTTGCAGCTTTATCCGGGTAATCCTCGGAATTCAGTCAACTGTAACCTGCTGAAAACCCAAGAAAGCTGAGTACCCAGAGGCGCTTGGATATTTTGCAGATTACCCGGATAAAGTCTGATGTTTCGTTGCACATGACACTTTATCCACCAACACTAGGGTAATGTGCAAATTACCCGGGTAAAACAGAGCAAAAAACGGAGTACCCAGAGGCCTCTGGATACTTTGCAGATTACCCGGGTAAAGTCCGAAATTTCATTTCACTTCGGACTTTTGCTAATGACGCCTGGCTAATGCCAGGATTACCCGGGTAATCCTAGGATTAACCGCACTTCGGGCTTTAACCATAACATATACACAATCAGGGTAGTGTAGGGGTTAGGGATCCACTCATTAAGCTTAAGGAGTGACCGTCCCATAAACTTTGCTTCCAATTGGGCTTTAGCAGCTGCTTACTGTACGTTAAGGGCTTCGATGATTTGTATAGCAATCCTTAACAATGGGTCAGCGTTAGAATAATGAGCTATTCCAAACTTTATATTATTTTCTGGTCTGTCGGGTATATTAGAGAGACAAAGAATTTAAAATGGATGTCTGTAGCCATTTTGTTTTAAAGACAGTTTTTCTTTCAAAATTTCTCTAGGTTTAGAAATGAACAAGATTTTTTTTTACAAAGTTCATTCCTGGGTTAAGAAGTCCCAGACATGAAGGAACCTAGAATGAATGTGAGATAATGCTAAGACATGTCATAAGTAAATTTATTGGTCTGTTTTAAATTTTAAAACAAAAGAGATTTTGTCTTTTGGGTATAGGAATAAGAGTTAAATGTTTTGTAATATAGAATTATATTCACAAAATATATGTTTATAATCAAGGTATATTTTATTACAATTACAGTATGAAATATATACTCCAATAAATATTGTAGAAAGTATAATTGATAAATAAAAGAAATCACTGAAGAATATTCTGTAACCAGAAAAGAATTTAGCTGATAAGGCTCTTAGCAACCAAAAGGGAAGAGAGCTATAAATCTCAAGAGACAGTCTAGAGTCTAGTTAGAAGACAAGGTTCTTTGTTAAGCCAGTCTGACCTTGTGACCCTAGATAAAGACCGAGAAAAAGAAATTGGGGAATTAATTGGAATTAAATTAGAAGTGCAACACTGCCCTCTACAGGATAGTAAAAATAATGATTTATATTATCATTAATATTAACTGTGTGGCTATAATAAGCGGGAAAAAGTTTTTGGTAAGTCAGTCGGAGATTGCCAGCCATCGGGACGCATCACCATGCACTCAGACATTCATTATACATGACATTCTGAGAAGTCAGAGACTCACATCAGACTCACATCACCATGCACTCAGATCCCAAGACATGAGGCAATTAATATTCTCACCAAATCTCTAACTCACATGCATTGATTATCTAATATCGATAATTTTCACATATTCCAAAACAAAGCATCACATAGAAAATTCCAAGGCAGACTCATCAACATCCAAATTGGACAGGTAATGTATGAAATAAGGAATTAATGTAAAAATATATTTGTAGAGATTTTGCAACGTAGACTGAGACTTCTCGGATAAGGTTAAAATCCAAATTCTAAGTAATTCTATTCTGCAGATAGAAATATGAAGAATTGGATATAAGGATTTATTCCTAAAGACATGTTGCAAGATTGATACCAATATATATTGAATTTGGAAATTACTGTGATTAAAATTAATAAGCAAGGAATTATATAACTACAAAATAAAAAGCAAAAGATTAGAAGTAATTCTCGAGATTAGGGGAGGATTCACTAAATAAGTTTTTATTACTTATCAAATTAGCTCATCTTTTGTTGATCCATGTAGCATAGAGATATATATATATCTATAAGAGCTGGCTGGTTAAACATTGTTTGCTGGGAAATGCATGTTGTATTAAGCAGAAATGTTTATTAACCATTTGTGTATTAGTTACTAACTGATAAATAAATGATATTAATCATATATGCAGTTACTAACCGGAGATACATATATTGTGAAGCTAGTTTTTATATGCTGATGGAGTGTGGTTTATAAATTGTTGTTTATGATATGAGATTTGAAATTCTTTTGTATACGTAATAAATATATATATTTTTATCCGATTATTGATTATTGTATTTTTTAAAGCAAAACACAGACAATTAAAAGAATTCAGGATAATTTCTAAGAGATATAAACGATTGATATTTGTGTCTCGTATAAGTTTCTTATGAAATAATAATCCCTGATATATTGGAGACGACTGCCGAGGTAGGTCCAGTAAGTCCAATATAGACATATTGGAGGCTTGGCTGATAAATCCAATATATACAAACGTGTTGTATTCACGTGCAGAGATTATATCCGACAAATTGGAGGCACTGTTCCGAGATTGTAGTTTTTGTTTGGAATATAATTGTCAGTATTGTCTGATTAGACAGAGATAAAATATATATATATATTTTGATTCCTTGTTGTATTTTGACTTGTGGTTTTTACGGTTATCTACTAAACAGTGTAAAAATGTCAGAGTCAGAATCTGAGACTCAGGAAGATGTAGAGATACATACTAATCAAATAATATTGATAGATGTTATGTCTTATCTAAAGGACAAGTTACACGTCACAGACGATTTATTTGAATGGATAAAAGAATTGCAATCAAATATATCGAATTATATTGATTCAATCTGGTCAGATCAATCAAATTTTCTTGAGTGTTTGCGAAAGATAAGTGCAGCCACAAATAAAAAGGACAAAGAAATGTTTGCTTTAAAAATTGTGCCTGAATGCATATACTTGATCGCAGAAATGAACAAGAGATTGAATGATGACAAAGAAACCAGAGACAGATTAGAAAATAAAAATTGTGACTTGCATGAAACCGTAAATAAATTAAAAGATGAGTCAGAACGAATGATAATGGAATTGAAGGTGTGTGCAAAAGAAAAAGATCAAATGCAAGATGAGATTGCTCAATTATCCAAATTAAATAAGGAGCTAAACAAACAATTGGCGAGAATGAAACGCGAACATGAGAAATTCGCTGATGAGTTACGTCAGGTTGAAACTGATGTTCGAAGGGTTAAAGATTCTTCGTTAGAGAAGTTCCCTTTGAAAGCTTTAAGCTATACATCACTGATAAGACCTGATGACAGCTCTGTTTATCTGAAGAGCCAAAGCGAATGTGAAAGTGAAACTAAATCTCATGATGAAAAAAGAGTAAAATCTTTTACACAGGAGTATTTCAAATCACATCACTCAGCCACAGCCTATTAAGAAATATCATAAAGTGAATGATTTAACGAAAATTATTAATTTCCTCAAAACCTCAGTAGGTATTTTTGATGTTAAGGCATCATCAAGAATAATAAATCATTTATCGATGTTTGAAGAAGCTGTGGAAATAATGGGAATAGATTCAGATGCTCAGAAAATTGAGTTGATTCCATGGGTCTTTGAAAGTAAACATAGGTATTTTTTCCAGTCTTTGAAAGAATCTGGTATAAGGAAATGGAGTAAAGTAGTTTCTGAGGTCAAATCCGAATTTGGGCCTCACCGTACCAGTCTAGCTGCGAAAAGAGCAATTTTAACTCTAAAATGCAGACCTAATCAAAGCCCCCGTGAATTTCTGTCAGTCCTTAAAAATGCGTACAGCTTGGCTGAAAGAAACCCAGATTTTGAAAACCCTGAATTTATCCAATTATTTTATGACGCATTGCCAAATAAAATAAAGGTTATTTTGGCAAGAGATTATGACCCGAGAAATGGTTTGGATTGGGTACTAAAAGAAAGTATGACCCTATTTACTGTATTTGAATATAGTGAAGAAACTCAGGGGAAAAGAGTGAAAAACTCACCTGAGGAAATAGCGGAAATTCACGCTAAAAAGGGCGATATTAAATTTGAGTCCCACAAAAAGAGTTATGCGGAAATATTGCGTGACTCCATACCCCAAAGGGAAAAATCCAAGCCAGATCAGGAAAAAGGGTTTGCCAGAGAAAATTCAGGAAGTAAATTTCAATCTAGGAAGCAATGGGTACCTAGAAGTCAGTGGGTTAAATCAAGGGAAAATGTACCTAGACAGGAAACAACCAGAGGTAAGACTGAATCTGATGCGTCTGATAATGCGCAAGCTTCGTCCCCAAGGACGAATAGAAAGCGGAGATATAATGTACGCCAGCGTATGGGTCAAATGCAGGAAGATTTCCGTGTGCTGACAGAAAAACTGGATCAGATCACTCAGTTAATGACTGGAAATAACACTGGTCAGGTTGTAAGCGATGCAATACCTGCAGCCCCACCCAACCAGTGACTAGATGATGTTTCTGATGAAGTAACCAGCATCCATGAAAATTTACCAGAAAGTGATGATGAAATGATTAATACAAATGTTTGTATGGTTGACGATTTAAACCCTTCCCTGCAAAGAGAAGGAAAATGTATTTTATCTCCCCAGACTAAGTGCGAGCAAGCTGAGAAGACTGGATCCGAAATGGACAGCACAGCTGCCAAAAGCACGTTTGAGAGAGAAAAATCAGTTGGTAAAATCTGTCCAAAACCTAATTTCATATCTCACTCTAAATTTCTCTGTAAATTGCATAGCATTGAAGACCGATATTATGTGAATGTAGAATTACAAGATAATTTACCACATATTCCGTCCTTGCTAGACACTGGAAGCCAGGTTACGTTAATATCAGCACATTATTTTGAACAGGTCCAAGAACTGTCCTCCAGGAAGCCTAGATTAGATAAATCTAATGCTAATCTAGTGAGTGTGAGTGGCACATCTCTGAAAGTTCTGGGCACGGCTAAATTGGATTTTAAATTGGGGAATAAAGTAATTCGGCATCCAACACTTGTTGTGGATCTGCCCCAAAATCGCCTAATTATTGGAATGGACCTTCTCAAAAGGTTAAATCCAATCATTGATTTTATCAATGAGGTTATTTGGTCCCAAGTAAATGTTCCAATCAGCTATGATAGATCCCAATCCCATCACACTCAGCGTAACTGCCACGTGATTGAGGAAAGGCCGGATTCTATTGAAGTCCACTTCAGAAATAGCCAGACACCTGATATCTCTTTCTTAAGGCCAAAGCCCCTGACTACAGGAGAGCAGGAGGATAACACCATATGTGTTCCCCCCGAGAGAATTCGAGATATATGTCTGGAAAATGACGTGCTAATTATTCACCTCCACAAAAGGGAAACAGAACCAAATGGACATAGTGACCCTGAAGTGATCAGATACCCAGATCCTCAAGATGAGTGGATAACAGATCTAGATAATGATGGAGACAGTCCTAATGTTATTGGAAAAAGTTATGTTTTATATTTCTAGGAGAAATAAAACTGCCAAGCTCAATTGCATGATTTTCATCCTAGATCATCTCAGAATGGGAAGATGGACCAACAGAAGACACTGAACTGGTATCATGTGAAGTGATGTTTTAATTAACATGTGATTCTTCTTCCCAGCATTCAGATGTTTAACTCAAGCTAGTAGATAGACTAGATCCGTACGGTTAATTAAAATTAATCAGAGATCAGAGTATCTATAGGGAAATTGAGTGAAATCGCTAGTCTATGAATGGTTATTTATACTCTTTCTTTCAACAGAAATTGAGAAAAGTGGTTAATCCGAACTGCGACGCTTAATCCGCAAAGATGAATCGGACCACCAAAGACTGCGACTATCTGGAAATTCTACGGTTTTCCGCACAATTCCAAGGAGAATGCTAAAGTCCCATGCGCATCAAGCTCATGCAAGCCTGAAAGACATGCGGGATACAGCCAGGATACCGTTGATTGCTATGTACAAGAACCACCGAAAGAAAAGATTTGCTGCATATTTTATTGCAACCGCTGTTTGATACACAGAAAGAGAAGCAAATGTTTACCGGAAGAATCTGGTACAAAACAAGAGAGTGTTCATACCCACACCAGTGATTCTCGTGAAAGTTTCTAAAGAATCAAGAGTTGTTATCGAGAATTTTTTTTTTAAAATGAAGTCTGGTATGACGAGAACAAATCGTTGTCGTATTCCAAGGGCAAGAGATACCCATGAATCCAGATTTGAGATCTTTGCTAAAGAACTAGCATGACCATACTATTGAACTTCTAATAAAAAGATAATCTAACAATTTATGCTCCAATGTATTCACAGATTGATCATCAATTGCTATCTGCTTATAACGGGCCGAAGATTACAGAGATTGTGATTTGTATAGTAATTATGTTTCTAACTGTCTGGATGATTGTACTAACGAAGAAAGTACGTACATTGAAGTTTAAAAACACTGCATCTTCAATTATTAAATGGATGAAAGAAGAAAAACGTGTCGCGAAAGGCGGAGACCTAGCCTAATTGGTAAAGGGGGAGATATTGTATGTTTTCCTAAAATTTATTTAGTGATAAATAAATATAAAGAAACCAAAGGGGGGTTATGTCGGGTATATTAGAGAGACAAAGAATTTAAAATGGATGCCTGTAGCCATTTTGTTTTAAAGACAGTTTTTCTTTCAAAATTCTCTAGGTTTAGAAATGAACAAGATTTTTTTTTACAAAGTTCATTCCTGGGTTAAGAAGTCCCAGACATGAAGGAACCTAGAATGAATGTGAGATAATGCTAAGACATGTCATAAGTAAATTTATTGGTCTGTTTTAAATTTTAAAACAAAAGAGATTTTGTCTTTTGGGTATAGGAATAAGAGTTAAATGTTTTGTAATATAGAATTATATTCACAAAATATATGTTTATAATCAAGGTATATTTTACAATTACAGTATGAAATATATACTCCAATAAATATTGTAGAAAGTATAATTGATAAATAAAAGAAATCACTGAAGAATATTCTGTAACCAGAAAAGAATTTAGCTGATAAGGCTCTTAGCAACCAAAAGGGAAGAAAGCTATAAATCTCAAGAGACAGTCTAGAGTCTAGTTAGAAGACAAGGTTCTTTGTTAAGCCAGTCTGACCTTGTGACCCTAGATAAAGACGAGAAAAAAAATGGGGAATTAATTGGAATTAAATTAGAAGTGCAACACTGCCCTCTACAGGATAGTAAAAATAATGATTTATATTATCATTAATATTAACTGTGTGGCTATAATAAGCGGGAAAAAGTTTTTGGTAAGTCAGTCGGAGATTGCCAGCCATCGGGACGCATCACCATGCACTCAGACATTCATTATACATGACATTCTCTGAGAGTCAGAGACTCACATCAGACTCACATCACCATGCACTCAGATCCCAAGACATGAGGCAATTAATATTCTCACCAAATCTCTAACTCACATGCATTGATTATCTAATATCGATAATTTTCACATATTCCAAAACAAAGCATCACATAGAAAATTCCAAGGCAGACTCATCAACATCCAAATTGGACAGGTAATGTATGAAATAAGGAATTAATGTAAAAATATATTTGTAGAGATTTTGCAACGTAGACTGAGACTTCTCGGATACGGTTAAAATCCAAATTCTAAGTATTCTATTCTGCAGATAGAAATATGAAGAAGTGGATATAAGGATTTATTCCTAAAGACATGTTGCAAGATTGATACCAATATATATTGAATTTGGAAATTACTGTGATTAAAATTAATAAGCAAGGAATTATATAACTACAAAATAAAAAGCAAAAGATTAGAAGTTTAATTCTCGAGATTAGGGGAGGATTCACTAAATAAGTTTTTATTACTTATTCAAATTAGCTCATCTTTTGTTGATCCATGTAGCATAGAGATTATATATATCTATAAGAGCTGGCTGGTTAAACATTGTTTGCTGGGAAATGCATGTTGTATTAAGCAGAAATGTTTATTAACCATTTGTGTATTAGTTACTAACTGAGAAAATAAATGATATTAATCATATATGCAGTTACTAACCGGAGATACATATATTGTGAAGCTAGTTTTTATATGCTGATGGAGTGTGGTTTATAAATTGTTGTTCATGATATGAGATTTGAAATTCTTTTGTATACGTAATAAATATATATATTTTTATCCGATTATTGATTATTGTATTTTTTAAAGCAAAACACAGACAATTAAAAGAATTCAGGATAATTTCTAAGAGATATAAACGATTGATATTTGTGTCTCGTATAAGTTTCTTATGAAATAATAATCCCTGATATATTGGAGACGACTGCCGAGGTAGGTCCAGTAGGTCCAATATAGACATATTGGAGGCTTGGCTGATAAATCCAATATATACAAACGTGTTGTATTCACGTGCAGAGATTATATCCGACAGGTCAACGAGATATTTTGAAAAGAAATACCAGCTTGGAGACCCTGGTGTTCAGTGATTTTCCTTCCTGCTGTAATGACCCAAGCTGCTAAGGCTGGGGCCACATATATACACCAAGTGAGTCTGGATTTGCCAGGTCAGCCATGTTTTCCTGGACATACCTAGTTTATTCATACTGAGGGTCATTGCATGAATAATGCCACCCCGCAGAATGTATAATCCATAAACTGCAGGTATGAAACACAAAGGAATCCCAGCTGGGCTGCTTTTGATCTCCCTCCTGCAGTTTATGGATTATACATGTTGCATGGCAGCACTTTTCCCTTCACTCCCCCCGCTCTTGCAATAGTAATATGTGTCCAGGAAAACATGGCAGATCTGGCAACCCTAAGGCTAGGGTCAGACGAAAGCATTTTTCCCCGCGAACGTGAAAAAGTGCGTCCGATCGCATTGACGTATTTTTTCACAGAATGCGCAAAAACGGTCAGACGACGCGCATTTTCGGTCGTGATTTTGTACGGATCGTCAATGAAACTCTTTTTGCGTCTGGACGTTATGTTGGCTGGACATTAGCAGTGTCTGACATCTCCTAATCACGCACACACGCCGCTATGCCGCAGCTGCGCACTCAGTACGTCAGTACTAGCGGTTCAGCGTTCTCAAAAAAATGCGTTCAAATTCTACTTGCGTTGCACGGCCGGACTTTTGTGCGGCCGTACATCGTATATTGGCCGTCATTGCCCGTCATCTGCTGCTATTGCAGCCGTAATTATGTGCGCCAGAACACACGTTAAAAGTGCGCTGGTCTGACCCCAGCCTAAGTGAGTCCATTGTGACCCGCTCTCCCAGCGTTTTGATGGATTGGCTGGGATGGCCACACAATGTAACGTGTACTTTTAACGAAAGTTAAAGCGGACATGGACTTTACCTCCCTTTGAACCTCTACGAAGGATGTCAGATGGGTCAGCTTCGTAGAGCTGTGCACCAAAATGTGCACCCCCCCATCCGCAGCATCACAACGCTGCGACGGACGCCGGTAAGTGCGTCATAACGCGCGCTAGTGTGCACAAGAAAAAGCCTCTTGTGCACCCGGCTTTAGTGGCTCCCTGTTACCGACTACGGTGGAATAGAGCCCTCACTTTTTAAGATCAAATGGGCAGGGATCACTTGTCATCAAGATTCCTACAAAACGGAGCACTGGATCTATTTAAAAATAAAAACAGATTTTTAAGGCTGGGGTCAGACCAGCGCACTTTTAACGTGCGTTCTGGCGCACATAATCACGGCCGCACTAGCAGCAAATGACGGGCAATGACAGCCAATATACGAAGTACGGTCGCACGAAAGTCCGGCCGTGCAACGCAAGTGGAAAATGAACGCATTTTTTCGAGAACGCAGAACCGCTAGTACTGACGTACAGAGTGCGCTGCGCCCGCTAGCGGTGTGTGTGTGTGATTTGGAGACGTCAGACCCTGCTCGTGTCCGGCCAACATAACGTCCAGACGCAAAAAGTTTCCTGGTTTGGATCCGTAAAACATCACGCACGAAAATGCGCATCGTATGACCGTTTTCGCCTATTCCGTGAAAAAATCCGTCAATACGTTCGGACGCACTTTTTTACGTTCGCGTGTAAAAATGCTTTCGTTTGACCCTAGCCTAAAAGAAGTAAAAAAGATTTTTTTTAAAAAAAGTAAAAAAAAGGATTTTTTTTTACATTTTAAATAAAGTGGAAAGCTGACAGATGATTTGCTAACGGCACAGGCCATTGGAAGGTATTCATGGACCACAGCCTCTCATTTAGGTTTGCCAGATCCTCCATGTTTTCCTGGACACATACAATTTATTCATGCTGAGGGGCAGTGCATGTAGAACACAACCCTGACCTCTGTGGAATTCATGTAGAACGGTATGAAATCAAAGTGACACCCCAGATCACCTGCTTTGATTTGGTACATTTCACTGACATGTCGGTGCTGTTCAGCATTCTCTGAATAGATTAACCATTACTTTTCTATGGGGAGCTCACTGCTGCTCAACTGCATGTATTTCGCTGGCAATTCGCCAAATTTTAGCGAATTGCCAGCTTTTTGAATATATGAATACCATGAAATTGCGCCGTACGGGAAAATTCACTGTTAGGTGCAATTCAGTGGCCAATTTGTCTGTCTTTGAATAACCCCTTTAGTCACACATTAGGCTGGCTGAGCATCATTGGACTTGTGATTCAGAATCATCTACGGAGCCAAGGTTCAGCATTACCTCTATAGTGATATCACACTTACTTCTTGACAAAGTAAAAGTGTAGGAATTAAAGAGACGCTCTAGCCAACATGACAATTTATTGCAATGTAAGTGATCATTGGTTGCTGAGTACGCCATGTTCCAGAAGGCTAATTCCCTTTTAATCCACTTGCGCTGGTCAACCTTCAGGTCAGGAATGTACAGCTCATGACATTCACAGCCATCCAGCCATGGCTCTCAGTGTCATTGCTCTCACAGCCATAGCTTTAAGAGAAACTGTAACCTGAGAGGTATGAAGCAGTGCCGAGGGAAATGGCATTTATTTAGGGGTGTCAAACTCCGGGCCCCGAGATTTTGCTGAACTACAGCTCCCATGATTATCTGGTCATCTGTTGCATTCAAAGATTTCTGGGACTTGTAGGCCACCAACATCTGAGCCCCGTTCAATACCTCAGCAGCTGCTGAATTGCTGCAGCACAGCAATTCAGTTTGCTGCAGCAGTGTCATTGAACGCTTTGGATGCGAATTTCAAAGTAAAATGGCCGACGATTTCTTAATGAAAGATTCCAATTGTTTTACGTATGACTCGGACAGTTGAGGTACATATGATAAAGAAAAGCAGTCAGCACAATTCCGTTTTGTATGCACACACCACAAATGATAGTTTTTATTGAATAAATGTTATGTTTACTTCTGAAACAGACATATATTACAGTTCAATTTATATTCTATGTGCCGGGGTAAATAATAAATAAATATTTTGTGCTTTGGTGAACGAAAACCTCAAAATTAACATTGCCGTACGGAATTATTACTTGCTTCATGGCGGCGGCCATCTTTACTACGTCACACTCAGCTACTCGCAGCATCTCCTCGGGTCGCTGCAAGTGCTAAGTCAGCAGTGCTGAGCACTGAGCGGCAGAACGCCTTTCAATGGCAAGTTGCTAACTTAGCACTTGCAGCGGCTGAGGTATTGAACGCGCCTCAGGAAGGCCAGAGTTTGACATCCATGATTTAAAGCAGGGCTGTCAAACTAACTATCTATTTCACATCCTTTAAATCAGGGCTGTTACAGAGGTTTCTGAACTACAACTCCCATGATTCCCTGGCCATCTATTACATTTGAAGAATTCCGAGAATTGTAGGCCTCAACATATGGGGGATATGTTGAGGCTTACAATTCTCAGAATTCTTCAAATGTAAAAGATGGTCAGGGAATCATGGGAGTTGTAGTTCAGAAACATCTGTAACAGCCCTGATTTAAAGGATGAGAAATGGATAGTCTTTGGTTAAACTGGGAGGAGCTTAATATGTAAACACCCCCATGCCCACCCCTTTAAACAAGGCATCACAGTAATTACAAAGCCTAACGTGATTTCTAACTCTTGATTTTCAGCAGGAGTCTCTCTGTATAGCAGACATCATTGTAGATGGATAGTTAGTAGAAATTCCCACCTTTCATTTTCAGCAACGTATCCAGTTTAGATTCCAGCTCCTGGATATAGGTTTTGGTTTGTTGCAGGACCTGACGCTAAAGAAAAATCAATCATTCAGAGAAAGTCTGGAAAACAACCAGAATATTAACTTGTTTTTAAAATATGCCACTTCTAAACATCTTTCCATAGTATCCTGAAGGCTGCAGAAGAAATGAAAAGAAGAAAATAGTTTAAATCAGTGCTTTGCAACCCTGTCCTCGAGTCACCCTAACAGGTCAGGTTTGCAGATATTTGAAGCACAGCACAAGTGATATGATTTGCTGCTCGGTGATTGCAGGATTCAGTCTGCAATCAGAGGTCAGCAACCTTGGCTCCCTGAAGTTTTTGGGAACTACATCTCCCATGATGCTCGGTCAACAATTAGGCTGACTGAGCCACAAGGGAAATGTAGTTCCCAAAACATCAGCGAGCCAAGGTTGCTGACTCCTGCCTCAAGGTAATCCTTAAAATCTGGCCTAATAGTGTTTCTTGAGGACAGGGATGGGAAACACTGGTTTAAATAGCTCCAGGGCTTCTTTTACAAGACCGTGGGCTGTTTTAGGCTGCTGCCAGACGAGCGTAGTGTTCACGTCCGTGATTGCGCCTAAAAGTACGTCCGTGATAGCATGACAGAAAGTCCATTGGAGCCCGACACACGAAGTACGTCCTCACTGAACTGCGGACGCACAACGGCCGCGGCCCACGGACGCAAGGCAGGCAAGAACGTACATCCCCTAGAACGGCCGCACAAAGTGCGCTGCGTCCGCAACGTCTGCATAGCTTTGTGTGTGAGTGATGGAACGTGGTCATACAGACTGCATTTATACGTCCAGCATTTTTCACGGACAAAATGGTTTTGCCTTTTAATTTATTTTCTCTCCTACATCCGTCAAAATATACGTCAGTGAAAAAAAACGGACTGTGTGGCCACTACTGCGTCTTCCGTACTAACGTACGTCCGTGTGCACGGACGTACAGTCCGTAGAAATCACGCTCGTCTGACCCTAGCCTTAACGTGAGCCACTGATAAGGAACCACTACTGACAGAATTCAATGTGAGCGGTTATCCATACTGGCCTTTTACCGGCTGGTCTCTAATCTCTAGCAGTTATGTTAGGCTAATGTCAGACGAACGCAGTGATCACGTCCGTGTTGCCACATAGTTTAACGTCTGTCGTAGCATAGAATCATGATCAATAGAGACCCACACACAAAGTACGTGCGCACAAAACTGTGCACGCACAATGGGCGTGGCAAAAGGCCGCAAGTTAGGCAAGAACGTAAAACCGCTACCACGGACACGCAGCGTGCGCCTCGTCCTCATAGCGTTCTGTGTGAGTGATGAGATGTCAGACACAGCGCATTTGCGACGTCCAGCACCTTGACGCACACAATGGATTTTCATATCCTTTTCAAATTTTTCATATTAATTATGTTTCCCATAATTCCCTTTTTTTTCCTACATTCTTCAAAAAAACACGGACCGTGTGGTGTCTACAGTATCTTCCGTCAGTAAGTCTGTCCGTTATTCACGCACGCAGAGTGCGCTCAGACTGCGTTCATCTGACATTAGCCTTAGCGGCTCGACTAGTTAGATTTGGAAGATACTGACAGCTATTGGCACTGGCCTCACACACCACTAGGATTGCCAGATCGGCCATGTTTTCCTGGACAGACATAGTTTATTCATGCTGATGGGCAGTGCATGAAAACTACAACCCCGTAGCATGTAGAACTCATTTGCTGCAGGTAAGAAATCAAAAAGGAATTCCAGGTGACCTGCTGTTATTTCCTCCTGCAGCATATGAATTATACATGTTGCAGGGCAGCACTTTTCTCTGTGCTCCCCCTCTGCATGAAATAGTAATATGTGTCCAGTAAAACATGGCTGATCTGGCAACCCTACACACCACTGCTATTATTTTCCCCTGGAGACACCATGAAGGCAAGAGAGACTGAAACAGGTCACTGAGCTATATTGTTGCAGTCATAAAAAAAACATGATTCTGACTGATATACATTGTAACGGTACAGATATCATGCAGAATGTTGCAACATAGCAAACTCAGTGTTGCTTTCTGTTCCAGCTCCAGATGAGCAAGTCTCACTTGGGCGCCTGTTTTGTACAATACATAGAGCAGGGGTCATCAAACTTGGCCATCCAGATGTTTTAGAACTACATCTTCCATGGGTCTCAGATAACCTAAAAGGTGTCTGAGCATCATGGGAGATGTAGTTCCGAAACATCTGGAGGGCCAAGTTTGATGACCCCTGGCTAAGGCTAGGGTCAGACTGAGGCAGTGCGAACGCGCGTGCAGGCGCACTTAATCACGGCCGCACTAGCAGCAAATGACGGGCAATGACGGCCAATATACGAAGTACGGTCGCACGAAAGTCCGGCTGCGCAACGCAAGTGGAAAATGAACGCATTTTTTCGAGAACGTAAAACCGCTAGTACAGACGTACAGAGTGCGCTGCGTCCGCTAGCGGTGTGTGTGTGCGATTAGGAGACGTCAGACGCTACTAATGTCCAGCCTATATAACGTCCAGATGCACAAAGTGTTTTATTGATGATCCGTACAAAATCACGGACGAAAAATGCGCATCGTATGACCGGTATCGCGTATTCCGTGAAAAAATGCGTCCATTCGTTCGAACGCACTTTTTCACAGACAACGCGAAAATGCGTTCGTCTGACCCTAGCCTTAGAGGGACACTCTAGGTACTGCAACCGCTCAATGTAATTTGAGAGGTCACAGCAACCTTAGTGCCCTCACCACTCTCCCCTTTCTGGGGGGGCTTTCAGGATTCAGCCCTACAATGTTCTTGAACACAGGACATACTTGAAAACGAGAGAAATCTCAATGTATCCTTCCTGGTAAAATACTTTGCAAATAAATAAAGCATGCCGATCTCAGGTTCCAGAATTTCGTGACCTAGCTCCCACCAGAGGCTTTCGATGTGCGGCAGCTTTGGGAACCATAGTATTGACTGGATGGTCGTCAAGTCATGTGACTGCTGTGATTTACTGGAAGGGAGCCTAGCACTGCTATAAGCTGAGCTCTAGAAAGATTAAATGGTTAAAATGGAAGGTGAAAAGGGGGTCTCAGAAGGGGTTATTGTTTCAGTCACAGAGCAAGGCTGTCAAGCTCAGGCCCCACAGAATTTTCTGAACTACAACTCCCATGATTCCAAGGCCATCTATTACATTGAAAGTATTCTGGGAATTGTAACCATCAAAATCTGGAGGGCTGTGAGTTCGATACCTTGGCCGAGAGGATCCCTGACTCTGAATCCAGCCGTGCCTACATGTCAGCCTGTTACGTTGGAAAATACAGATGCTATGGGAGACCATGACTGTAAATGATAATCCTGAATATATAAAAGTCTACACTTGGGGCAGGTTTGGGAGATACAACATTTTTAAAGTATAAAATCCAAAGAGTTACAGGTTTGGTGTAGCTTGAACATTGTATTGGCTTGACCATAGGCACTGGTTGCCCCAGTGTGTCCAACCTTTGTTGCTGGTGTATCGGGGTCAGGAAAGACGGTTTCTCTGAGCTGTCGGATGAGATGTGACACAGGTTTAGGTTTCTGGGTGCGTGGCTTGCGCTTCTTTGCAGGGGCTTTACCACGTTCGTGTTTTCTTCTCTCTGATCTACTGGTTCCTTCTCCAGCTGCATCCATTCAATATTCTAATCTTGGCTTCTAGAAAGTGGAAGGCAGACATAAAGGGTAATTCAAAGAGAATCGAAAAGTCACCGCACGTTCGGTGACTTTTCGTTCTCTACAATTCGGCTCATTTTGCCGATCACATTTTGGCGACCCTGCGGTGTATTCAGCAAGCACCACAGGGTCCCCGAATTGCAGGGAAAGGCTACCGCAAACCTGACGAAAACTAACCGCAAAACCCGGTGAATGCACGCCAAAAATCCGCAAAAACATCTGGATTAATCCCGCCGAAAACGGCGGAAAAACTCGAGCAGGAGCCGATCACAGGCGTGCAGGACAAAGCCGACACCTCAGATGAGTGAAGTGAATAAATTAGGAAAAAAGTTTGCATGAATGTTTGAAAACTGAAACGCTGTTTGCAAAGAAACTACTGAGCTAAAATGTCTGAAATTTACATATGAGGTCCAGGGAATGATAATAAAAAGGGCTGTTACAGGAAAAATAAGTAAACTTAAAAAAAAAAAATATCCAGAAAAATGCTTAAAATATCATAAAAAATCTATAAATAAAGAGACTCTTTACTGCAGAATTTTATAATGAATGGTTTATTAGATATTTAATTAAAACGAGAATATTTTTAACATTGAAGCCTATGGGATTCGCCTGAATAAATCTGCCGCATGAAGCCACCGAATGGCAGGGCATTTCGGGAACCTGTCACTGCTGGTTTGTGTTCTCTGAATAGCCGAAGCAGTGCTTTTCATGGGAATTCACTGTCCTCGAACAGGAACCGAACAGGCACTGTATGTGCAGGCAATTCGCCAGGATTTGGTGAATTTCCTGCTCTCTGGATAGCCGAATGGCCAAGAAAGGTAACCGAACGCTGATTTTCAGCGTTCGGTTACCTTTCTCCAGCCATTCGGATCTCTTTGAATTACCCTGCATGTGTGATGCGGATCATCCTCGACACCTTTTACCGTCACGGCAAACCACGCTAATGGTGGAAAAAAATATGTAATAATTTAAGCCATGAAAAAAACTGCAAATTTAGAACAAATGATGCAAAATTAGCAATTCTATTGGCAGCACTCAACAATGTAGAATAAGGAATAAGCCCCACAAACCTTTCTTCTGTGACCATGAAGAAAATGCAGAAATGATGTGTGTAAATTACATATAAACGTGCAGTGTCAGATTACTCACAATCTGTGCATTATTAAAGTCAACCTGTCACCGGCAGGTTCACATTTCCTGCAATAGGTCATTACCTGATGGATATCGCTTTGGTCATAAAGATTGATCTGCTATGTCAGTGATTCCCAACCGCGGTCCTCAAGTATCCCCAGGCCAGGTTTGCAGGACATCTGAAGCACAGCACAGGTGATATGATTTGCTGCTCAGTGATTGCAGGATTCAGTCTGCATTTCCACAAGGCAATCCTTAAAACCTGGCCTGTAAGGGGTACTTGAGGACCCCGGTTGGGAACCACTGTGCTATGTCATCCCTCGATGAGATATTGCTCAATGCTGCTTACCTGGTTCCAGAGTCAGGCACCGCCGTGTTACTACTCTGTGAACATAGCCAAAAGAGGGTAATTGCACAGCACTGAGCGATAGGGACTCTGCGTTTACAGTGACGCACCGACACATCAGTCAGCACGCCAGCGGTCAATCAGTCAGACAGGAGGTGTGAGCGGAAGGCTGTCCAGCTCACAGCTGTCACTTGGCTCGTCACCAGAAAAAAGTGACAGCATTTTCCAATATAAGTCTGTGAAAACCGCCTATACGCACATTAGGAGTAAATTCTTATCAAATGGGCCCAACGTGTGCTGAGCGTGACAGCTGCACTTTAAGGAGGCTGTCAGGTTGATAGTGTGAGAAGGGGTCACTGGACAGGAACATTCAATGGGTCATTGTAATACATAATGAAGAGCATAGCTTCTCTATACTAAGCGTTTGATTGGCTGCCTGCATTCTAGCCATACAGGTACCAATCCTTCTCTACGAGAAGCATCTGATTGGACGACTGGTACCTTCTTCCTGTAGACAACGGGGCATTTTAATGGTAATCTTATTTTAAAGATAAATGGGGAGGGAGGTACAGGTGTAATTTAGAATATATTCTTTTATGTAGTTTTCCCATGACGCTCAGCCAACCTAACAATTGGTTACACACAATGGGAAGCGTAGTGCCAAAATATCTGGAGGACCATAGTTGCTGACCCTTGCTTTAGAATGAAGGACACAATAGAGCTGGCGTCAGCAGCCTTGGCCTGCCAGATTTACAACTACATTTCCTAATGAGGCTCAGCTAAACATCAAAGGAGATGGTTCCAAAACATTGGAACTCCAGATGTTTCGGAACTACATCTCCCATTCTGATCAGCCATTCGTTAGATTGGCCAAGCACAATGGGAGATGTAGATCCAAAACAACTAAGGTACCCTGGTCTAAAGCCATATTATCTTACCCTTTCACATGACACCTCCATATGCAAGACATCAAATAAAAGGAATTATTTCTCTGGATCTGGGACATGGACTCAGGGAGGATACTGCACCTGAATGCACTGACACATTGCAGCTTTTAATGGTTTGACCTAATGATTATAAGAAACCCCTCCTGTCCAACTGCCTGAAACTGCTATACAAGGTATATTGTAATAATATAATAGATCTGTTGTGCTTTATGACAAAACCACCCAATCCAAACCCCTAAAGCATCCTCAAGACATTTGAATTTCAGGGCAATCTGTGCCCATTAATGTAAAACAAAGGGCCATGACATAGCTTGAACATAGTTACCAATAGCCCCTCTCTGTCAGTGCTTTGCTATGCGGTGCAAAGTGATAAAAGCTCAGTGAAATGAGTGAGTGATCCTGCATCCCACCTCCTCTTTCAGCCCCTCCCGGCGACAGATAACCTGGGTCAGGAACAGAGTGCAAATCTCTAGGCAGAAGGAGAGGGGATCTAACCAATCAGAACGCGCAGTATCCACGGGCATCCAACTGCAGCGCGGATTCAGCATGCCAATCCGAATAGAGCAGCGTTCTAGAAGACTGCCTGTAAAGCGCGGGAGACGTGAGCAGGGTGTGAGGGCTAGGAGGCAGTTAACCCCTCGTGTCCTGGCAGAAAATATAAGCACTGTGCACACAGATACCAAGATGAAGGGCTGAATTCCCGCATGAAGCATTGCTAAGCTGTATAGTTTGGTATTAATCATAGGCTATTGCAATATAATCACTACCTTACTGTGTGTGTGAGTGCAGGCCTACTCTCCACATTTAGGATGTTGGCCAAACCACTCTTGTCCTTATTATCTGTATTAATATCCTTTTTAGGGCTTAATGAGTTGAAGGAGGAATGATTCCTATTTCATTGTCATACTAATAAAACACAGTAACAAGTCTAAATTATAATACATGGTATTAGATACATGTGGGTGAAAATAAAATACCGTTGCTTTTTTTTTGTCGTAAACTACAGTCTTGTTTATATATATTACCCCAATAAGTTGCAGTGACGTCATCTACAAATCTGGGAATTCCTTTGACACTGGCCACGACTACAGCGACATTCCCCAGAATGCAAGCGTCCTGCTATGCCCGTGGGAAATGTCGATAGTTTATTTTAGGTTTTTTTAATCATTCGCTATATAACTTAGGTTTCGTCATCCCACAATGATGTTTTTTGAAGTATATATCTGATTTAATTTACTCGTCTGTTAAAACTTCTCTTTTTCCATAGAATTCTGAGGTAAAATAACCAAGGTTTCTATTGGATAGAAGGCGTGAGTTTTATATTACACCATGGAGGCTCCGAAGTAAATAAGTGTGTCTGGTCTGGTATAATTATTGTTAGGGATAGACCGATATCACTTTTTAGGTGCCGATACCGATACCGATAATCGGCTACCTTTCAGGCCGATAACCGATATCGGGTGCCGATATTCTGTACATTAAAATTTTTCGAGGGGGGGGGGAAATCACAATTTCTACATAAATCTGGTGTCAAAATTGTAAACATACCAGCTGAGAGAAATAAAGTGCTTGAAAAAAAGTGTGATGGTTAAGAAATCGCAACCACCCCATTTTTCTTTCTTTCAGAAGCTCCAGCTTTTCTTCTTTTTTGGTACAACAAAGCAACCTGCAATGCAAATAGTCCCAGATAAAGGGACTATTTGAGGCATTTATTTATTTTGTTTCCCCGCTCCTTGGTGTACTGCGCTGCGGAACCTGCTGGTGCTATAGAAGTGATGATCTGTAAAATGCTGGTCCCAGCCGCTCGGCTCACAGGAGTTTACAATATAGAGGAGCAGAGGGACCAGCTCACAGGACCTTACAATTCATTTAAGGGGTTTATTCACTAAACTGTTCTTCCTGTTGGCTGTCCTTGCTGCCATGCGGGTCATAAATTTCAGGTTTATTCTATGCAAAGCATGCCTGGCCTGGCTCCTAGGTGTTGCCTCGACTCTGTCAGGCTCAGGTATGGTGGCTGCAGAGGTGTTTGCAGCAGGAGTCAGATGTTTGCAGGATGTACCCCCTCATTTGTAAAAAGTGCAGCACTACTTTATAGCAAACTTTTATGCAAGGGGCCGTGACACAGAAGCTGGCAGTCGGGTAGCCCAGGACCACTAAAACCCTAACTGTGGCTTCTATCATTACTAAAAACAAAATCTGCAAACTCAGTTCCTTGTCCCCAGGTGGCTCCCTAGAAAGCTGATTGTAAGCTCCTGGGGTCAGAAATCAAATTTTCCCTAATGTGAACTCAAATCCCTGCACCTGCCAAGACAAAACTAAATGGCTGGCAGATAAAGGGTGCCGTGAACTATTTGAGGCTTTTATTTATTTATTTAATTCTCGTGTCAGGGCAGTAGAGTTGAGCAAGATTTATGCTCCTATGCAGCCACTTGAAGTGGGATGGGGAGCTTTACAGACTGGCAGGTAGCACAGCGTGAAGGAGCAGACAGGGAGAGTGAGAGCAGGGGGAGCACAACAGAGCGGAACGGACCCTCCGTAAATCAGTCCGACCATCCTGTTTGTTTTTATCAATTAGATGTGCTTCCCCCCCTCTGTTTCTTACTGTGTTCGAGCCAGTGGAAGGGGGAGACCTCGAGGTGACCTCATCATTGCCGGCCAGAGTGCGGAAGTGCCGGGATGGGACGCATGCCCAGAGAGATCGCAGCTTCTCAGAGTTATCGGCACATCGGCAAGTGAAACAGCCCGATGCCGATAACCTGGAAATCACTGAATATCGGCCCCAAATATCGGTGGTACCGATAATCGGTCGACCCCTAATTATTGTACTTAAGTTCAGTCACATAACCCTCTAATAATGGGATCCAAGGAAGCATCATAGCTGTGCCAGCGACCCCATGTTCATATACAGTTGCATCATTGTGTATGTGCCTCACTGCACTTACCTCACACTTGCAGGGTTATTCAGAGAGAGGTGAAAACCAGGAGAATTAGGCCCGTGTCAGATGAACGCAGTGATTCACGTCCTTGTTGCCGCACAGGTTAACGTCCGTCATAGCATAGAATCATAAGCATTAGAGACCCACGCACTAAGTGCGTCCTCACCGAACTGCGCATGCACAACGCACGAGGCAAACGGATGCAAGTTAGGCAAGAAAGCAAAACCGCTAACACGGACGCGCAGAGTACGGCACGTCCACTGCGTCCACGTAGCGTTCTGTGTGCGTGATGAGGAGACGTCACACGCAGCGTATTTGCAACATCCAGCACCTTGACGCACAAAATGCCTTTTCATATCCTTTTTCATATTAATTTTGTTTCCCATATTTCCCTATTTTTCTACGTCCGTCAAAAAAAAAATGGACTGTGTGGTGTCTACAGTATCTTCCGTCAGAACGTCCGTCCGTTGTGCACGCATGCACAGTGCGCTCAGAATGCGCTCGTCTGACATTAGCCTAAGCAGGAGAAAACAACCCAGACCAAACAGCCAATTTGGAAAGTGAGATAAAGGGGAGAATTTTTTTCTGGTTCGGCTATTTTGACCTAGAATTTTCACTTCTCCAGTCATTCACCTGGTTTTCACCTCTCTCTGAATAACCCTGCTAGTCTCTGGAATGCTACTAATTTGCTGAGAACCCGCAGGGTTATTCAGAGAGCGGTTTAAACCAGGAGAATGACTGGAGAAGTGAAAATTCTAGGTTAAAGTAGCCGATTTGAAAAGTGAAATAAATGGGAGAATTTTTCTGGTTTGGCTATTTTGACCTAGATATTTTCACTTCTCCAGTCATTCTCCTGGTTTTCACCGCTCTCTGAATAACCCTGTAAGTTTCACCTTATAAAGAAATAGAGAACTTTGTTAGTAAGTGAAGCCGAACAAGATGGCTGCTATGATGCCAAGGTGTATGTTAATATCGATTTCCTGGCCAATGCCACTACAACAGCTTAGTGAATTGACGAATTGGCCCAGAATTGCACTGAACGGTGAAATTCACTGTCTGCTGCAATTCAGAGATTAGTGAATAACCTCTAAGGCTAGGGTCAGACGAGCGTGATTTCTACGGGCTGTACGTCCGTGCAGTACGGACATCGTCAGTACGGATGACGCAGTAGTGGTCACACAGTCCGTTTTTTCACTGAAGTTATTTTTGACGGATGTAGGAGGGAAAAATAAATTACAATGAAAAAACATTCTGTCCGTCAAAAATGCTGGACGTATAAATGCAGTCCGTCTGACCATGCTCCATCACTCACACACAAAGCTATGCAGACGTTGTGGACGTGGCGCACTCTGCACGTCCGTTCTAGCAGTATTACGTTCTTGCCTAACCTGCGTCCGTTTGCAGCGTCCGTCATGCGTCCGCAGTTCAGTGCGGACGTACTTCATGTGTCAGGCTCCAATGGACTTTCTTTCATGCTATCACGGACGTACTTTTAGGCGCAATCACGGACGTGAACACTACGCTCGTCTGACAGCAGCCTAAAATGTCTCTGTTTCCATTCCAGCTCACCCTGGTTTTCATTTCTATCCCAATGTCTCTTTTTTTGGAGGCTACTTTTGGGTGTGCTGCTGTATTGCTTTAAATCTCCCAGCAATCAGTCTCTAACATATGAAAAAAATCTTCTAACTATCAGGCAGTCTATATCATAAGATTTCTGTACAAATAAGATCAAATGACCTTTTTTCAGTTTATAATAAAATGTAGATATTTGTTGCTGTGTTTTTGCTTTTCTCAGTTGGGCACAGCACAGGTGACCCTAAAAATGTGGGAAAATAGAAACATGCGGGACCAAAAATAGAGACTGGGCCTCTAGGAGGAAGGTTTCCAACTGTAAAATGATATAAAATAGTTTTTTATATATGTATATTATATAGATAGATACATATTAAA
This sequence comes from Leptobrachium leishanense, assembly GCA_009667805.1. Classification (NCBI taxonomy): domain Eukaryota; kingdom Metazoa; phylum Chordata; class Amphibia; order Anura; family Megophryidae; genus Leptobrachium; species Leptobrachium leishanense. The sequence continues at coordinate 288,270,476 of CM019065.1, read as the reverse complement.
AGGTTAAATATATATCAAGACGTGTTTTTGTTTAACTGCAATAGGCTCTGATCCGAAAGCTGACACGTGACTGAAGTAGGTCTACCTCTGCAATAGTAGGAACACTATGGAGCCTCGTTTTGGAGCAGACATGGCGGAAGTGAAAGCCCTGTATCCAGCTCTCGGTTTGTTGGAGCTCCCCCCTCTGAGCGGACGGATAGTGGCCTTTCATATTCCCTCGTGACCAGCGCTTCCTCTTTGTGTCATGTGACCCTAGCCGCCCGTATCGCTCAGTGAGTGCATCCTGGCGAGTGCAGATGAGGCTCTAGTGGCCCTTTAGGTATGGTTTTGGGTTCGGGTGGCTTGTGCAATTATTTCAGGTCATTCTAAAATGTGCTTCAGCCCAATGTAATGCTACGAGAGGGAGGGGAGTCCTGCATAAAGCTTCCTGTCTGAGAGAAGTGAACGTGGAAATTCCCCGGATTATATATGATAAAATGTAAACATACCCTGACATATTTCCAGATATCACCTGTATGAAACCATTTATTATGCCCCTGCAGCGGCTGCATCACTGCGCCGAGAGGACACCTTATTGACAGCCAGTGCATTGTTTTTGAGGAATGAACAGGGAAATGTGTATTTTATAATCCTATATTTATTAAACCATTGTTCCTCCGCAGGCGCGCACGTACAGAAAGCTGTAATGACGTCTGCTGTGGAGCTCACCGATGACCTGGTGCGAGAGTACCTCACCTTCAGAGGCTTCACCAACACCTTGAAATTCTTTGAAGCGGACATCAAGACCGACAAGGAGAAAGGATTGCGTGTAAGCCAGTTTCTCTAATCACATAGATATGAGTGATCACAGGGTTAATTTTCTTTCTTTGTAAGATTGTCAGGAACGAGTACGGGCCAATTCCGTCCTAGTTGGTAACAGGATGACTGATCGAGAGACTCTCCGCTAGCAGCTTTCCCTTCCTGTCTCCCTGTTACTGATCATATTTGAACACAGCTGCTGTACGAGCGTCTGGGCTCAGATTAATCATAAGCCACAGGCAGATGCCAGCAACGACACTGCATGGCACCGTGGGTATTGGCTCCTGGAGTCCGTAAGACTACATGGAGCCCACTATGTCCCTGCGCAAACCCTGAAAGAGCTTGAATGTGCAAGAGCTGCGGAAGACCACTGGGGACTATTTTCCCGGTCTTCTCTGTACTGCAATACCTGAGGGAAGTAAGGGATTTTTCGGTGATTTGCATTGAGGTATAAAGTTGTTTTGCTTTTTGCAAAATCTCTTAATACCAGGTATTTAGAGTCAGTCGTCATTCATAGAATACCGGCTCCTTTAGAAGAAAATGAGAATGAGCTAATCGCTCATTCGCCTTCAGATATGCACAATTTAATGTGTCCTGTATAAGAGACGTGTAATTACACTATGCAGCTGCAATATCTGAGCTGCAAGCGAGGCTTGTGTGAAAACTGCAGAAGATTTTAAGCTGACACCTTGAGCTGCCTTGACAAATGACTCCAGACGTTCGCTTAACGTCAAGGTTGGAATTAGGCCCTAAATTACCTTTTCCGTGTAGATAAACAATTTATTGATGTATATCATGTACACAAGCAAGTTGGATCTGACTAGCAGTCACATTGGTACCTGGCTGCATACGGTTCCAAACCATAAATCTACAACTGTTGCGTAACTATATATTTCCCATGATGCTTTGCAAGACAACTCAACAAATCATTAGCACCAAAACAATTCTAGTTGTACAACAACTTTAGCCCTAGCTTGTAGCCGTCCCTGGTTTAGACACTGTTCTGACTGACATCCCTGCAATAACATGTCAGCATTGTTGCAGGTGAATTCGCCCTTTGAGCATTAAAGTCATCTCCAGTAAAGCCTGGCGTGCGAGGTGCTACAGGTATTTTGATGTATGTACATTCTGACCTGTGGTGTGGGTCAATGTCTTGGCAGGGGGATCGGATTGTGGAGCAGCTGATGCAGTTTATCCATAGCTTTGATCTGAATGGGATGCTGGAGTACTGGGCTTATTTGGAGAGACGGCTTTTCAGCCGACTGGAAGATGTGTATCGCCCGACCATCCACAAGCTGAAGACCAGCCTCTTCCGGTATTATCTTGTGTACACTGTGCAGGTGGGTGAACTATTGCTGTATCTGCACAAGCACTAACCAACACAGTTATTCTTTAGCCCAGTAGTGACCAGCAGCTGAGAGGCATCTCCCATAATTCTGTGCAAAAATGTGGCTATTCAATAATTGATTTGGTAGAGATGTGGAATAGTAAAGCCTGTTTTGCAGGAAGGGAGTGAGTGATCGACGGGGGCTTGGAAAGCGTGCTAATGTTTGTTCTCCTGCCTTCATACTTATTGGACGCAAATGCCCTGGCAGTGAAAAGGCAGGTCAACATAACTGGGGTGGGTGAACTCTTTTTGGATTTTGTTATAGAGGAGGCAAGTACAGAACAATATTTCAGTAAAGTGCACCTTTTTGTGACAGTGTGCATTTTTACTGCGATGTCCCATAAGGAGATCATATCATATTGGTCTTAAAGATCAATTTCAATTCTAACCCTGAATGAGAGTTGCAGGTTGCACTTGCCTTGATTCAGTGTTCGGTGCCACCTTGTTTCCCCCGTTTGTGGAGGCAGAGCTAGCTGCAGACGGTCCATGGTGTGCACAGACTGAGCAGAGGGCTGCACTCTAAGGTGTCTTTCTGCTCAGAGCTGTCACTCCCTCAGCAGCATGCCGCACTTTAGTGAGTGACAGTGAAACAGGGAATTGCTCCTTATTTTCAAATATGTGATAACAAAAAGTGTGTGTGTGTCCGTTAAGGTAGAGCAACCTATGCTACATATGACAGATGAACTTTAAGCAAAGACATATTAATGAATTTTATGATCAGTAGACATGGATTAGTGGGAAACTGTAACCCATCTGAATTATGGTATTTCTGGTCTTACTGTTGACTTGCAGACCAGCCGGACAGATAAGGCACATGACTTCTTCCAGAAACAGGCTGTGGAGTTACAGAACCAGGCAGAATGGAAAGAATGGTTCTCTCTGCCCTTCCTGCCGACCCCTGAAGGCAACCCGACCTTTGCCACGTACTTCTCCCGGCAGTGGGCAGACACTTTCACAGTATCGCTACATAACTTCCTCAGCGTCCTTTTCCAGTGCATGCATATCCTTTGTTCGGTTGAAAATGTGGCGTATGGAAATAATGTATTTTTAAGACTCTTGTACACCTAAGGACCCGTTCACACAATGCGATTTTATTGTGCGGATTTACCGCGATGTCGCGCGCTGGTACAGGACCCTTCTTTGCAATTTGCATTGGTGGTGTTTTGCAAAATCGCGAGTATGAAAATTGCACAGAAAAAACACGCGATTTTCATATCGCACAGTGTGAACGGGGCCTTTGCCAAGTTGGAAGAAATCTTACTAAGTATTTTGTGTTCTCGGGCTATGCAAGGCAAATAGCTATTCTGTCCTGACATCCCCTGCATTGGTCACTACCAAACTTTAGTTAACTAAATTATTGCTTAGGAATAATATACTTTTGAGTCAGAAGAAGTACTCCAAACGGCCTGCCCTTTCCTTTGTCATTGGAGCTGTATGTGTTTATTACAAGACTATTTCATACTTTTCTTATGTGTTTTAGTTACATATGCTTTTTTGCATTATGATATACCTCCTGTGTTACCTTCCTTAACCAAGTTGTACCTGTTCCCACCATTCTGAACTTTGATGCAGAATTTCAGAGAATCATCCATGTGCAGGAAGACAATGATGTGTTGAGACACAAGGTTAGTGGGGTGTTTATAATCTAAATGTCTGCTCACAGAGGGGGCTCTGCAGCTGTTACTTATCTGAACTTTTCTTCTTTCCCTCAGCTTTTTGCTCTGCAGTCTGAGACACAACGGACAAGGAAGGAGGGTGATGATGGGCCCTTAGTCCACCACAAGTTGCCTCCCTATGTTTCCAACATGGATCGGCTGGGGGATTCAGAGCTGTCAGTATAAGATTTTGCTCAAATAGAATATAATGTAATTGTGGTTACTGATCAATTCCACAACATTTCTTTGCCTTTTGGGTGACCCTGGAGGTTACTCAAACTGTGTGTAATAGTCGCTGTTGTTGTAACCGCAACAAATGCTGGTGCTACACAAAAGTAAAAGTATATTTTGCCAAAGACTATGACAGCTCCCACAGACACAAAGTACCATAGCCACTACAATAACCTGACTGGTTATGGTGCCTGGCGTGTTGTGTCATATGTTTTTAAAACAAGGATAACTTGACTAAGATGAAATTAAAAATGTACAGTCCATTACACTTTGGCACAACACATTTTCTGTTATTTCATATCCCATCCGTTTCAAGCATGTCCTTGGTTTCCTTCACATATTTCATCTTTTGCTGCAGTAAAATGATGTCTAGTCAGAGGAATGCTGGCGTGTCTGTACAGTCTCCAAAATCCTCTGGTTTCCTCTCATCCTTGCTTCCGCAAAGCAAAAAACCTCCCACAAAACCAACTCTGCAGCCTCCTGTGTCTCCACCAACCCAAAATATGGCTGTGTTACCAATCAAAAAGGAGACCACTAATAATCAGGTAATGTTGTAAGAATCAGTAAATTATAAATATACGCAGGTTAACCATGGTGTTTACTTATGGCTTTATTCTCCCCAATTGCTTTATGCTGAAGCATAAAAAGATATTTAATAAAAGGCAAAATATGCCGTGGATGGGACAGCTGTAAGTGAAACGCTGTCCTACAGGACAGCCTTCCGCTCAGTCCATGCGCACCATTGGTTGTCAGCATATTCGTCACCACAGAGGGCCAGTTGCAAATTACTCACCCCAAGTTAGCGCTGCTCGTGGAGGTGAAACATGGAGGCTTCCCTGGCTGGATTGAGTGGAGTACTAACTGATCTTTAACCCTTTCACTGTTGAGGACGTGTGGGGAATGTCCTCATTGACTCCTAAGGAAAGATAGGGATGGAGATATCGGGATTCAAATGAACCCCCCTATCTCCCGACTGTTGGCAGCTAGCAGGGTCATGTTTGGTATCATTAGAAAGGCCAGAGCATGGCCTTTCCAATGATACCAAACATGACCATGTTTAAAATAAAGAAAAAAATAAAAGAAAAACGTTTTTGTTTTTTTTTGTTTGTGTGTGTTTTTTTTAAGATGTGAAATGGCTCAGCAGTGAAGGGGTTAAGACCTATGCAATGTCCATCCTCTGTGCTGTAAAGGTGCACTTTAACCTGATACACCATTGCTACAACATGTGTTGAACTGACAAATACTTATCATTTTTTTTCTGTTCAACCTTAACAAACATAAATTAAAAATATTATTTACTTAGTATAGAAAGACTGTTGGTCAACAAAGCGACACTCTGTGGCCTCTATAAAATTAAGTTCTCTGCTTCTAGCTCCCGAAACCTAAAGAGGTTCCAACTGTAACCAAAGAAGCCAGGGGTCCCCAGAATGTTCTTGGTGTGCCAGGATCTACTGATGCAATTCTGGTGCGGCAGAGGAGAGTATTGGAAAGAAAGGAGCTTCTTTCTAAGGCTTCATCACAGGTAATCAGCATCACTGTACAGTGCCATGTACATCTCTTCTTACAGTTTATTTCTTAATTTTCTTTGCGAGAAAAGGGCCTTGATGATGCAATAAATTTGGTATGCAGGTCATGGTATTGTCTCCTATTTTATAGCCCTGTAAGAAAACAAAAATCCTGTTAATCTTGCTCCATAGAGGTTAAAGAATGTATATCACTGTTGTGAAAATCCTTACAAGGAAAGCTCATGTTTTTTTTTTTTTTTTGTAAATTCCCATAGGTCCCATTCTAAAGAGACCTGCTGATTAATTGTCCCCTCCTTATGATAGCCACAATCTAATTTCTTGCATATTTAACTGATCCTTAATCCAGAGTATCGAGAAGAAGTCGGAGATGGTAGACATCGAATGTGATGTTCGAACTGAACCTCAAAGTGATTTGGGAGATGTGACAACAAAAGCATCCAATGCTACAAGTGGAGGAGATAAAGCAGAGCAGCCTTTCATAGTCCTGAGTCAGGATGAGTATGGAGAACACCACTCTTCAATAATGCATTGCAGGTACTGAACCATTCATATACATATCACTGCGTTTGTTTTTTTTTGTGTTTTCGTTTTTGTTTTTTTTAAAGTTTAAGCTTTGATATGTTTTCGACAGCTGGAGAACCAATATATGTACCCATGAATTCCACAATTTAATGTCATGTTTGTAGGAGTTGTGAAGCTTGGTGTCTTTTTTTTTTTGTAAAGCATTGTTTGTTCAATGTACGTGTCACCGAGCAGAGTCTTCCGTTGACCAATTAAACAATTCACAAGGCCGATCTCAAGGAGTGATCTCTCTGAAAATGCATTTTATTTCCCTCTACAGATCAGGAGCTTTTTTGGATGACCAGTGCATATTCATATGTCCTTTCTCACAGGGTGGACTGCTCGGGGCGTCGAGTGGCTAGTCTGGATGTCGATGGGGTGATTAAAGTATGGTCCATTGATGGCTTTATGCAGACTAAAGCTTCTTCCATATCCAAATCGGCTCTTCTTTCTCTGGAATGGGCTACAAAGAGGGACAGGCTGGTAATTGGTTTTACGTATTACAGCGCATATGAGTTCCTGGAATTACCGTTATTCTATGATAATTATTCCTTTATGTTGCATCTATAGCCAAATAAATGACAGTAAAATGATTGCTGCTGGGGGGCGTGTCCGGACCTCGAGGAGAGCAGCCGCCATTCTGTGGAGCTCCGTACGGCGCTGCCTATAATCGGGTGAAAGCGACTGTTTTTATTGATTTTAATTTTGGCGAGCTCTCCTCCAGCTGATATCCAACTGCTCTAGGCACAAGTTGACAAGTCTGGCGGCGGGGGAGGTGTGAGGGCACAGTGAGTTTAACAACCCTCTTTGGCCGGACCTTTGCTGAGGGGCGGCCATTTTGCGGCCTACGCTCGAGATCCGACTGCTTGTTCCCTTCGCTGAGAAGGCCTCTCAACCCCTGCCCCCATGGGGAAGAAGACCGTGAGGTCCGGGGAGGCTGTGGGACGGCGCATTCCGGACATTCGCACTTCGCTGGGAGCAGGACGTGTGGAGGAGGTTCAGTGCCACAGCCGTGGTTCACTGGCTGAGTCTCCGACCAGGGCCACTCTGCCCTCACCGGTTGGGTCCCCAATGATCTTACCTGCGGTCCGGCCGATATCCATGGTGGATCTCCAAGGTGTCATGGAGGAGTTCCGGACTCTCTGGAGACAGGACTTACAGGAGGTACGTGCGGTGCTCGAGCCGTTGCAGTCTCAGCTCGCCGAGGTGCAGAACCGGGTTCAGCTCACGGAGACGATGCAGGCTGCTACTGCTTCCACTCTGGACGAACTCCAAACCCAGATCGCTCGTCTTAACTCTGCGGTCATATCGTTGGAGGATCGCCACCGCCGCAGAAATTTGAGAGTGAGAGGAATCCCTGAAGATGTGGGACCTGAGGGCCTCCTTACCTATATTTTGGAACTGTTTACTCACCTGCTCCCGACCGATGATGCCCCTTCGGACCCTCCAGTCCTGTCGGTGGTGCGACTTCGCAGGGCAGCTGCTGCCCCGGAGACTGCTCCCCGAGATGTCCTGGTGGTCACCCGCAGTGTGGCGGTCCACACCCGGGTCCTTGCAGCTGTGGGACCGTCATTCAGAGTAACGTACGCCTCCCGATGTCTCACCTTTTTTCGTGACCTTTCCTTTTTGGCATTAACTGCCCGACGGCGTTTTCGGGATATTACTGCTCTGCTGAGGGCCCGGGGTGTCCGCTATAGGTGGGGGCCACTGGCTCTCTCCTGATGAATATAGGGGGCAAACTGCAGTCGGCGATGTCCCCTGAAGAAGCGGCGTCTCTGCTCCGCATGGTGGGGATCTTGCCGGTGTCTTTGACTCCTCCAGCGCCGCTGAGGGACCCTGGCTGAGTGCCCCACTGACTCCCCCATGTGCCTTCCCTTGGTTCCCCCCTTTGCCCATATTTGTGCTCTGATTTACCCTAACTACGAACGAAGCGACGCCAGATGACCCCCTGCTACCTCCCAATTTCATACCCCCCTCGCTGCGACTCCAGCGGACATTCTGCTTATTATGCAGCCCCCCTCCCCTCCTTTTTTTTTTTTTTTTTTTTTTTGGTGACTGTATGGCACTCCCTGCTGACTTTCTGGGCATCACGATGCCCATCCCTCATTCCCCCACCACCCCACATGCTGAGAATACCTGTTTATTGTTGCGTTCCCCCCCTTATCCTCCCCCTTTTCTACTGGGACACTTCCGACATTTTCTGAGGACGCTTTGAGTTTTCGTTCCATCCTCTCTCCTTTCCCCTATATAAGCATTATTTTGGTTGTTTTTCAGAGGACCCTTTTTTACTTTCCTACGGCAGTCGGTTCTACCTGCCAATTTTTGGGCTTAACGTTGTTCGTCCGATGAAGCACCGGGACTTCTCACCTTTTTCCCCCCTTTTTTTTTTTTTTTTTGTTTTGTGGTGTGGGACATTGGGAAGTAACCTGGGCGAGCCGCTAGGATGGCGACCTAGGCTCTGGCCGTCCTCTTGGCCCCAGGTCTCCCGGCCTTGTGGCCCCTTCCATGGCCCCCAGTTCCCTCTGGGTTACCGGGGCGAGCCAGGAATGCCACTACATATCTGGCAGTCCCTCACCGCTCTTTTTATCCTTTTTTTTTTTTTTTTTTTATCAGTTGTCCTGGTACCTTCTCGGCGACCTCCATCACTCTTTTGATATTTCTGGATTAGCCCTTCTGCATCCCCCCTTGTTACAGTACCCCCCCACATTTTTGACATTTTGCAGCTTCCTATGTGACCCCTTCCCTTATGATTTATGTGCTTTTCTGTGTGTTTTATTTGGCCCTGCGAGGCCACCTTGCTGGTCAGTCTGTGACATTTTGTTTATTGCAAAATAAAAATCTTGAAAAGAAAAAAAAAAAAAAAAAAAAAAAAAATGATTGCTGCTTTGCTCACTCACATGATGTGCTGGTCTTGCTTCATCACTAAAACAAGCCTCCTTATTACACTGCAGCATTTGATTAAAAGAAAAATGTAAAATTACAGTTTGTTTTCATGTAGGAAATTAGTTTTCTTATGCTTTGAAAGGTTTATTTATCGTGTCTTTTGTAAGTCAGTAGAGCCTATATTAACATGACCTGGTCTTGTTTTCCCCTGGCAGCTCTTGCTTGGTAGTGAAGTTGGTACTGTTCGACTATATGACACCGAGGCAAAGAAGACCCTATGTGAAATTGGGATTGCTGAGGACATGCCCAGGTTATTATGTTTTTACATTCTTTGCTTTTAATTGCAATTCACCCCGTTTTGCTATTTTTACATATATTGTAAAGTGCTTATATATTCTGCTGCTACTAAACTCATACCTGACAAGCGACACCTGGTTTCCAAGATCTGTACCAATGTATAGAAGTCATAAGCCTATGATTTTATATTTCGTTAAACACAAAGGTTTGCTTTATGGCTTTTGCCTTTTAAAGGAGCACACCCCAGCACCACAAACATTTGCACTCCCTACACAGGCTAGAGCTCATGAAGCTGCCCCTTTATCACTGCATTACCATACAATTGCTGAAGCTAAGGTAATTCTCTCACAGCGATAAGTCTGTCCAGGTTTTCCTGATGTGAAAAAGAGCTGTATGGATTTTCTCTTTTGGGAGTTGGCTTTCCAACCAGGGATGCACTCGAATTTCGGTCACCGATAGATATCTGCCGATAATGAGGTTATCTGTTTCGGCCCGAAAGCAAAACACTAGCCGACAAGGTCGGCCGAAAATTGCTGATCCCAGCTGACACTGAGCGAGCACTCTTTCAACGCTGTTTAGCTGGAGATAATTGTAATTGGAAAGAGGCAGGAGCTGCTACACACATTTATTTCTGCACACAAAGGGTTAACTGCATGATCCACACTCAGTAACCTCTGGCCTCTCAGCGATAAGGAACAAGTGATTTATCACTGACCTCCTGCCAGCGGTGTCTGCACGGAGGACAAGAGGGGGGGGGTTGATGTGGGAGCTTATATCCGTGCCTCCAAAAAGTTAATGGAACGTATACACATTAATTTTGCAATGGTTTGTCTTTTCCTTTGCATCTTAAAGGCCCCTTTTATAATGCTTTGTTTTTCTGCACTTTAAGAGAAACAGACTGATGTTTAGGCTCCATCTGAGCCATTATATATATATATATCTACTCATTTAAGTTGTGGTGGAGGGCAAAAAAAATAGATTAACAGCCTCCACACAACAAATAATAAACTTTATAGTTGCAGAAGACATTTACACATCCAATCAATTCAGAGTTTTCCCCCAAATTGCTGGGATGTGTAAATGTCTTCTGCAACTATAAAATGTGTGTGTCCAAAAATTTTACACCTGAATGTATGCACTAGATGCAAAATAACCACCAAAATAGGACAAAAATATCTTAAACGTTTTAATGTAGATTAATTTAAATTCATGATATTTTTTTTGTATTCAAAATTTTTATTAAAAGGGTGCGTCAGTACATGTATCGAGTTGACGTACAGACTTGTCAGAAAATGGTAGTTAAATAAAAAACAAAACTGTCAGTGATGCGGTATAGGTACACAAAGAGAACATCAAATAAGCAGGTCCATACGTATGAGCTACAGTTAGACCCATAAATTGGTGCAGTCCAGCCACAAGTGATCCGCAGACAATCCAGATCCTCTTGTCGTTTATATGAGGCGTGCATAGGGTACTATAGTGGATGATCTCGTATGAAGTGTGGGACATTGTAAGCAAGGATAGAAGGAGAAGAGATAGTTCAGAGGAGAAGAGTGGGAGAGGTGTGAGGGAAGGGGGTGTACGAAAAAGAGAGAGAAGGGAGAGAAAAAGAGAAAGAGAAGAGAAAAAAAAAAGGGGGGGGATGAGGAGTAAGGGCGGAGGGAAACACCACGATGGAGTCCAGCGTGCCACCCGTGGGACCGTTCCGTCTCCCCCCACCGCCACCGGAGGGGAGGATGTACCAGCGTCCGACCCAGAGCCACCTAAGTGCGCGCTTCTCGTCGCCTCAATCGCCGGAGACCCATCCCCGTGATAGTAAGGGCCCATAGTGGTCAGCCGACCGAGATATCAGTGTAGGCCGGAGCCATCGGGTCTCGGTGTGTCTATGGTCCCCTATCCTGTGCAGTCGTCGGTGGGAGCTCAAGCTCCAATCGTCGGCGAAGTGCGGCTGAGGAAACAAATTCCTGCCAATAGTACCAAGTTTGGTAGAACACTTGCGTGGAATCTTCCTGTGCAGCAATCCGTTCCTCCACTCTGAACATTTCATCCACCTGGGATATCCATTCCCGGAGGGAGGGGACGGATCGGCGTTTCCAGTGCCTTGGAATCAGGTGGCGCGCCGCCAGCAGCAGACGGAAAGCCACTTTTTTTTTTAAAAGAGGCCGTCGGAAAGCCCGAGAGTAAGAGGAGGAAGGTCCGAGGTGTGTGTTCCAGTGTAACATCTGTCACCTCCCTGATCACTTCCCCCACCCATTTCCAGTAGGTTTGTACCAGCGAGCAGGACCACCAGATGTGGAGATAGGAACCAAGTTCCTTGCCACAGCGCCAGCATGTGGGGTCCGTAGATCCAGTGAATTGGAATACACGAAGTGGCGTGTAATACCAGCGGGTCAGAATTTTGTAAGACGTTTCGTGGTATCTCACCGCCCGCGTGCCATGGTGGGTCAGAGAGAGGATCGTAGTCCACTCCGCATCCGATATCGTTAGATTCAGTTCAGCTTCCCATATTCCCATAAAGGGAGGAGATTCCGAGTCTCTCGATTGGAGAAGAGAGTATAGGGTGGAGATGCCATGGTTCAAAGAGAGACTTAGTGAGCAAAAGCGTTCAAACGGAGTGAGCGCTCGGGTTAGTTTGTGCCCCTCCGGGAGGGTACCCAGATAGTGACGTATTTGTCCAAAGTTAAATCTGTCCAGGAAAGACAGTGGTGGGAGGTCAATGCGCGATGTGAGAGCCGCCAGTGTGGGGATGTGAGCCACATGCATGGCGAGGAGTCTATCTCCCTCCACAAGGTGGCGACGTAGAGAGGTCCTAACCCCCGGTGTGAAAAGGGGGTTCGATATTAGGGGGAGCAGCGGAGAGGGACTGGAGGAGAGCGCATGCGAGAATTTCAAGCGGTCCCACAGACGCAAAGTGGTCCCTATGAGGGGGTGAGTACGGGCCGTGTTTGGCACTGCCTGGTGTGGTAGCCATGGTAACGTCCACAGCGGCACCCCTAGGTCTGTGCCCTCTAGATCCAACCACCCTCTCCTACCCGTGGCGGAAGACCAATCAACCAGCCGATTGAGTTGGGCTGCCCTATAATAGGTGAGCAGATCTGGGAGCGCCATGCCCCCTGCTTCCTTAGGTCGGCATAATACCGCGAGTCGCAGTCTGGGCTTACGCCCCGCCCACACAAATTTAATCATTTCTGACCGGAATGATTTAAAGAAAGACCCCGGTATAGTTACTGGTACAGTTTGTAACAGAGTATGCGGGGTAACACATTCATTTTAAACACCGCCACCCTTCCCATCCACGAGAGAAATTTAGTGTTCCACATCGTCAGGTCGTCACGGATCATCCCCAGGAGGGGGAGAAAGTTGAGAGCAAAAAGGTCCTGCAGGGTCGGTGAGAGCCAAGTCCCGAGATACTTCATCTTTGCATCACACCAGTGAAAGGGAAATGCATCCCGTATGCCCACTGCCTCTCCATCCGGGACTGAGACGTTCAGGATCTCCGATTTGGCCATGTTGATTTTGAGGCCTGCTAATTTGCCGTATGTTTCGAATGCGCCCACTACCGCCGCCAGGGATTGCCGAGCGTCTGTTAGAAAAAATAGTAAGTCATCTGCGTATGCAGTGACTTTGAGAACGGTTAACCCCCTGTAGTCCCGGGATCGTGGGGTTGCGTCTCACCCCTTCAAGGAAGGGTTCCAAGGACAAAGCGAAGAGTAGAGGGGAAAGGGGGCACCCCTGGCGCGTGCCATTAGATATCGGGAAGCTGGCGGAGAGAGCCCCATTTACTTTAATTCTGGCCGTGGGGAGGGTGTACAAGGCCTGTACCCACGTCAAGAATCCTGAGCCCAGTCCCAGGGTCCGTAATGTCTGAAAAAGAAATGGCCAGAGGACTCTGTCGAACGCCTTCTCCGCATCTGTGGAGAGCAGGAGAAGGCGTTGACCCGAGCGTCGTGCAGCCGCTACTGCATTAATCGCCCTCTGCGTTCCGTCCCTTGCTTCCCTACCTGATATGAATCCTACTTGGTCCGGATGCACCAAGCCGGGGAGGAACTGTTTAAGTCTATCGGCCAGGATGCGTGCCAGGATCTTGATGTCACAATTAAGGAGCGAGATGGGCCGGTAGCTGGTGCATTCCGCAGGGTCTTTCCCCAGTTTGGGGAGTACTGCAATCGTTGCGCAGAGGGTTTGAGGGTGAAAAGGTGTCTCTGCCGTAACGGCGTTAAAGGTGGACACCATGTGAGGTATGAGAAGGTCACGGAACTCCCTATAGTATTCCGCCGGGAGTCCATCTGGACCCGGGCTCTTCCCATTTTTAGTGGACTTTAAGGCCGCTGCTATTTCTCCAGCCGTAATAGGTGAATCCAATTGTTCGGCTTCTCCATCCTGTAGATGAATATGAAGATTGGCTGAAAGGTAGTCTCCAATCGCCCCTGGGGAAGGAGGGTTGGGGTCAGATAGGTTATATAGAGAGGCATAATACTCCCTAAAGGTCGCCGTTATTTCCTCCGGTCGGAGTGTGATCGCCCCCCCAGGTGTGCGTATCTTCGGGACGTATGCCATTTGTCGACGCTTACGCAATATTTGAGCGAGCAGTTTTCCCGGACGGTTTTCGTTTAAGGCGAAGAAGCATTTGGTGCGAGCCGCCGCCTGTTTGATGTCCAGGGAGAGCAGGTCATTCAACGCACGTCGCGCCTTCAGCAGTAGGTCCTGTACCTCAGCATCGAGGTCCCCGCCCCTGCGAAGTTCCAGCGTGCGAATTTCAGCCAGGAGGTCAAGTCTCTGTCCCTCTCTGGCCTTTTTCATTGCTGTACCCCTGCTCATAAAATCACCCCTTACCACAGCCTTATGGGCTTCCCACGTCACGGGTCGTGTTACTTCCGAGGATGAATTTTCCTCAAAGTAATTGGTCAGCACTTCACGCGTACCCGCTACCGATCCCCAATCCGACAATAGGGAGACATTAAGCCGCCACGTTCGTTTCCGTGGGCGAAACAGCGGTGATGCCATACGTACCGAGACCGGAGCGTGGTCCAACCAAGTGGTGGGATGTATATGCGCCTCCATTACGAGGTCTAAGCGATATTGTTCAAAGAATATATAGTCCAGGCGCGAGAGGACATGATGTGGACCGGAATAAAAGGTGTAGTCGCACTCTCCGGGATGGAAGGCACGCCAAGTGTCCACAAGGCGCATGTCATGTAGAGAGCGCCGTAGAGTACGCAGCGTGTGTAGTGGTAGAGCCGACGTACCACCAGAGGTGTCCACCGAGGGGTGGAGTGCGACGTTCATGTCGCCCGCCAACACAAGTACCCCTTCCTGAAAACGCCTCAATTTGGACATAATACGTGCGAAACACGCCGATTGCGCGACGTTGGCGACATATACCGTGGCAAATGTGTAAACGATATCGGCTATCATCCCCTTCACAAAGAGGAATCTGCCTTGGTCGTCCACACAGCTATCCTGGAGGACAAAAGGGACATCACTGGCAAACAGAATAGCAACTCCTCGGGATTTACCGCCCGTATAATTACTAAAATAGCCAACCGGGAATCGCCGGTCACTTAGTGACGGTGCCGATCCCTCACGGAAGTGGGTCTCCTGCAGCATCACAATCGAGGCGCGCATCTGAAATAGGTACCGTAAAAGCCAGGCTCTCTTCTCCGGTGCATTGAGGCCCTTCACATTATACGTGACTAGATTGAGGTCTCGTGGTCTGACGCAGTCAGAGGGCCGGTCCCTCCCCCCCAGCAGCTCCGGCATTCTGTCAACAAATTCGTCCCCGCCTGGCAACACACCAGTGTGAGCACGCACTCAGATGGGAGAAGGAGAGGGGTGGGAGGTAGAGGCCGGGGGAGTGGGCTAGGGAGGGAGGGAGAATGGAGGAAAAGAGAGAGAGAAAAAAAAAAGGGGGGGGGTGTAAATATAGATATAGGGGTAGAGCAAATGAAGAGAGGGGCCAAAGAGGGGAGTAGAAGAGGATAGTAAAGAAGAGAGGATTGGTAGGTCCTCAACGTCAGCTGGAGGAAGGGTCAGGCCGGGCCCGACGCGACGCCCCAGAGATATAGACGTTCACCTATGGGGGGTGGTGCTATCAAGGAGTGAACCTTAGATAACGTTGGGCGGCAACTTCGATAGTGACAGGGAGAAGAAGAAAAAAGGGTGAGAGAAATAAAGGTAAGGTATGGAGCAGGAAAAAATGTACAACAAGAAGAGCACCCCCACCGCGCAGCATAAAGGAGTATACGACAAGCGTGCGTCATATGCAGGTCCCTGCATGGGTTGCCGCGGTCACGATGATAGAGGCCTCCTGTGTGGCAGTTCACGTGGCACTTGCAACAATAACCTTGGGATCTACTGCCCCAGACCTATCTAAGAAAAAATGCGAACTTGAAGTGAAATAACCGCTGTTGCGGGATTGAGTCTACGGAACACAACGCGACAAAGAACATGAAATATGAAGCCCATCCCTCCCACCCCCAAACCCCCTTCTGAAACGAGATGAAAACGAACAGTTACCCTTACAACGATAGCAGTTTCCCTTTCCCAGCGATCCGAACCCCTCCCCACCCGCCACCCCGCTGCATGTAACGAGTCCCTCCCAAACCTTTTTCCCCCAGGGATAAGAATGCACAATCACTTTTTCAATAGATGCAGGTTCCCAGATCCCAGCATGTTCCCCCCGCCCTGCTCGCCTCTCATGAGTCCAGTGTCCTAGGGAGGAGCGTGGCACGCCCGCCGTATCACCCGTAAAACGGTCAGTCCAGCGGAAAGTCCACATCATGTCATCGGTCCTCCCACCCATCCTCCCAGCACCCCCACTCAATTCCCCACCCCTCCCCCTTTCCTCCCTCGCATCCCTCCCCCCTCCCCTCCCCTCACCCCACCCCTCACCTCCCTCCCATCCCTCCCCAACCCCCCCATCCCTCCCCAACCCCCCCATCCCTCACCAAATGAGACAGGGCAATCCTGCAATATTGTTAGCCTGTCGTGTCCGCCCCAAGCAGCCAGACAGCTGAGTCTGGTGACAAGCGGGAAAAGCGTGTACCTCGTGTTGGCATATGCAATGTTCGAGAGGTTTTAACTTAGATCTCCCCTCCCTAACTAAAGTAATGTCCATCAAAGTTCCGTAGCTCCAAGCGGTAATAAAACGAAAAGAACAAATGAAGGGCGTAGGTCCTCTATAGGTGCAGCAAGTGGTGGCGATGGCCGCGGTCGTCGAATCTCGGATCTCCCTCCCTGCCTTCTTGGGAGACCTGCCGCCGAGCGAGGTTCTGCACGCTGTCCCTCATGTAGCGTAACCCAGTCGGTAATTTGTAAGTCTGGAAGCTCCAATATTGCCAGAAAGTCCGGTATATCCGAAATAGAGCGGATGGTGGCAGACGCCCCCGCGTTGGTGGCCACCAGGGCGAATGGGAAGGACCATCTGTATGTCACAGAGCGGGCGGTTAGAAGCGTCGTGAGGGGGCGCAGGGCCCTGCGCGCCTGCAGTGTAGACTGGGCCAGATCTGGGAAAATTTCCAGGCGTTCTCCGTCGATCTCCCAGACGCGGCGGCGTCTTGCCGCTGCCATGATTGCCTGCTTCAGTCTATAATCAGCCACGCGACATATGATGTCACGCGGCGGCGCCTGATCTGCAGGCCTGGGACGTAAGGCCCGATGTGCTCTATCAAAGCTGGCGGGGTGTACTGCGCGTTCTGCCAGGATAGTATTAAAGATATGGGCCAGGTAGGGATCCAGATCAGAAATCGATTCCCGGACCCCCCGCACGCGGATGTTGTTGCGGCGGGAGCGGTTTTCGAGGTCATCTAGCCGACGCCATACCTCAGCGACCACCGAGGGGGTCTGGAGTTCCTCTGCTGGGCTCATCCGTTGGTCTGCAGCTGTAGCTCTGGTTGGGGCTGCCTCCAAGGCCGTCACCCTTGCCGCCAATGCGCCCATCTCCTCACGCATCGTGGTCAGGTCCTGTTGCAGGGACACCTGCACCGCGTCCAGCAAGGTCTGCACATATTCACGAGTGGGGAGGCCGGCGATGAGCTCCGCCACGCAGTCCACCGCCGTCGGGTCCGGGCCCTGCCTTGCTGGCTCCGTCCCCGCGATAGGCCGCAGGTCCGGCGTTGGTGAGGCCGGCGGCTGGAGATAACTGTCCAGGGGCCCTACTAGCTGTTTCCTCGGCGTCCCTGACTGCCCGGGGTCCTCTGGGCTCCTTTTATTGCGACCCATGACGCAGGTGTGCTGTTGATATCGAATGAAAAGCGCGGTGGAGGTACAGAGCTGTGTACTCAGGCGTCCATCTTGGTTGCCGTCCAGGCCACGCCCCCTCATGATATTAATTTAATAAAGTCTAGTATTAATACAATTACCAGTATACAAAAAACATCTTAAAATAAATTGATGGGGGAAAAAAGTCGTTTTCGGTTTCGTTCCAAAATTTTCATTTCGGAGGAGCATCACTAATATATATAGATTACATACACCAGACACATGTATACACAGTATGTGTATATATAGTCATATATAGAAAGTAATTTTCGGTATCGTATCGGTTTTCGGCCAAGCTCATCGTGCATTTCGGTGCATCCCTATCAGCCTGCAAATAATCTCTTAAAGGTTCAAGTGAACATTTTAAATGCACATAGACACAGTACATCCCAGAAGGAGAACATTTTTGGAGCCAGATACAGCTCTACAATCAAGCAAGATGAGCAGCTGCCTAAAACCTTGCTTAAACAGGGCCTCTGACATGAAAGCAGAGACCTCTCTGTCATGTCAATAGTAAGGCCCATACTCGACTTGCTCTGTCAGACTTGGCACTAGGTCTGTTTGTGTTCTGTCGTACACATTCTATGGGTTAGCAGCTAGGGAGCAATGATGACAATCGCCTATTTGCAATATATTTGGGAATTCACACATAATGTAGTCAACCTTCAGTCACATGCTGACACTCAGCGAAATTTCCCCCTTTCATATACACAAACACAACTAATCGCTAAAAGACTTTTATATTCAAACATACACACAAGCACTCCATTAAAAATACGTCTCTGCATGCATATGCACACTGACATGCCTCACAAATACACATCTACGGTCTCAAGTCTACCGAGAACTGTTTCTCAGTGTTGTGCAGAAAATTCAGGAATTATCAAAATAACAAGAGCCTCGTATGTCAGTTTTTCTTAAGACTTTACTAAATCTAAAGCTGCCTCTTTTTGGGTCAGGCTATACATTGGCAGCAACCACAAATCCGAATTGGTGGTTGATTCACTTACAGTTCTGGACAGAACTCTAAAGGTTGGATATTCACAGTGAATTAGTAAATGAAAAAACTATAAAGGTCTTATGTTTATTTTTTAATTTCATTAAAAAGCAGCATAGGTTGTATTTAAATTACATGGCTTCTGTTTTTCTTTTTCTAACAATCCTTCATATTTTTATTTCTCTTTCAATTGGCTTCCCGCTGTGCTGTGTCTCTGTATTCGTGGCATAGCACGAACATGCAATGTAATGGACTTTCATGGTGCTGTATGCTGTCACAGCACATGTGAGCTTTCCATTTAATAGGGATTGGTTCAGAAAGTGAGATAATGCATTGGATCTTGACTACGGTTTACAGTCTCTTATCATATACCTTACGGACATTTTCTATGATTCTGAATGACCATAACATTCTTTTCTATTTTAGGATCCTGTCTTTAGCGTGCAATCCAAGTGGTACCTCCTTTGTATGCTCAGCTGCAGCTCCAAGCTCGCCCTGTAACATAGATCCTGTGTTCTCTGGGGACAACGGTGGGAATCAGGTGCCTGGGAAACTCCTGCTCTGGGATACAAAAACTATGAAACAGCAGGTAAGACCAAAAATTATGGGCTGTATTCCAAGATAGCTGTTACGGTTGGCAAGTGACGCATTGCAATTCCAGCCGAGCCATATTTGATTGTGGCTCGCCTGTGGCAGCTGCTTACTGTAATGCTTCCCTATGCTTAAGGGTCTATTCACAAAGCACTGGAATTGCATGCAATTGGAGTCGCCGAAGCAGTTATCGGATATCAGGGGAAAACCGCTTACTTGGCATTGGCGAATTCCACCGAACTGAGGGAAAAAAAGGAAGACTTCTATTCTAATAATAGAAGTAGTATAAATCCGTAAAATGTGTTCAGGTAATAAAAAATGAATAAAAAGGTCACTTACAAGAGTAAGAAAAACAAAAATGTCGTCTAATACAAAAAGGTGTTCTTAAAAATATATATTTTTTTGCAAAAAAATAAAAGAATAAACTGTTTAATTTAAAAAAAATTTTTTTAAAGATTACTTTTTCACATTGAAACCTGTGGGATTCGCCTGTTTAAACCTGCTGAATTGAAACACAGGGAATTTCTGTGCAATTCGGCATTCTGTGACTAGAAGACACAATAGTCTTCTATGGGTTGTAATTCTTGTCTCAAGATGATATTCAAAAAAATTTCCTGACTCAAACACTGAGGTTTAAGTGATTTTGCTTTTACAGAATTGCATAACACTTTAAGAAAAACGTCAAGAAAAATCCCTTCTTACCTCTGGTCCAGCAACATGATCCACTGCCGCCTTTGGCCACATTCAGAAGGAAACTAGGAGCAAATAGTTCCCAGTGTCCTTCTGCTGACCAGTGCTGGATTAAGGCCTTCATGAGTCTGGAGCGAAGAATCGGGTGTGCCTCTGCCCCCTTCTTCTCACCTCCCAATGTGCCATTACCAGGGGCTGACTGGCAACCTTTGGCCTAGGGTAAGTACAGCCCATAGAGCAGCAACTCAGCCACTCAAAGTGCGTCGGCCTCTGCCCTTACTCGAGGCCTCCACACTGGGTTTCTCTTCTCAATCGCAGCTGCGAGTAAGCAGAAGAGGGTAGCGCAGTCCTTCCATGTTGAACCATTTAACCCCTGTATGCTGAGCTCATGTTGTCGGTTTTGTGCTCCTCATGTTTAAACACTATTTTAAGTAATGTTTCATTACAGGACACAGACAAATGATGTATCCTTTTTTTCAGCAACTTGGCAGATTCAAAACCTAGGTGTATACCTCATGTCTCCTCAGAATGCTATATGTTCCATTCAGATTTCAATCATTTACAACATGTGAAATTCTTTTTACCATTTTATCATCCAAACCTTTTGGGGTTACATATTCTATTATGGGGTACTCTTGTTAAAAAATTTAAATGGAAACCTGTTAATGCATTTTCTGAGAAAAGATGCAATTTTAACCCCTTCCCTGCAGAGGACGTGTGGAGAACGTCCTCATTGACCCCCGCTGTATGCTGAGGACGTTCCCCACACGTCTTCCGCTCAGCGGGGGGCAGAGAGGTACTCCCCTCTCTGGTCCGGGTCCCGCGCCGTTCTGACTTCCTTGAAGTTCGGATCCCTCTCCCTCCCGATCGGGACGATCTACAAACAAAAGCCAGGCAGTGTCTGCCCTTCAAAGCGGTGCCTGGCTTTAACCCTTAAATGAAGGATCGCGGCCTAGATCCAGGGGGGCCGCCATCTTGGATGGCGGGTCCCCCCTGGCAACAGATGTCATCACGCATGACGCCAGTTAGCCGGGGAACCCCTAGCTGCCTGGGGATCTCCCAAACAGTGGCAGCTAGGGGGGTCATGTTTGGTATCATTCAAAAGGCCTGAGCATGCTGTCGTAACAGACTATACTACTCCAATACCAGTGGGGGGACTTTGGGGCTTTCTATGTTATATTTTTTTCCCTCTGTTCCTTCTACTGGAAGTGGCATTAAAGAGAAAAAGCATTTAATACTCGCCACTTTGTCTTTAATAAAATCACAACTTCGCGTCATGAATTGGTGAAATCTTTAATCGATACAAAAACCGTTGCCTAAGAAAAAGCATTATTGTACTTGTTTGTAGTATAGTTGATGCTGGCGTGTATCATCATAAAGAAACAGTAGGTTTTTGACTACATTACTCAGAATAAAAAGGCTATTAACCCCCTTAAGGACCAATGATGGAACTGTTCCGTCATAAGTGCATTGCTTTAAAGACCCTTGGTCCTTAAGAGGTTAAAAAAAAGATTATTCCATGGTACATCATCCAAATAAGATTTTTCAAAAACACTGACCTTTTATTGAAGTAATAGGTGGAGTTTTATTTAATCTTGGGATAACCACATTCTTTATGAAGTTGTGGAAGACGTTTGCCGTTGTGAGCAAAATACAGCAAACTGGAAGTGGCTTTATATGTGATCATTTTTGTTTCTAGCTCCAGTACTTCCTAGAACCAGTTCCAATAGCAATAAACTGCACGTCTTTTAATCACAACGGGAACCTGTTGGTAACCGGAGCTGCTGATGGGTTCATCCGCCTTTTTGGTGAGTTTTTTTAATAATAAACATTTAATCTTTTACCCTGTATTGTCAAGCTCTGGTCCAGTAGCTGTGTTTTGACCAAGCCTGTAGATGATAGCAAAGAAACCACTCCAGGGACTCTCACCCCAAAATACATATGCGGTACTAGCAATGTGTGTATTTCATCAACGTGAACACCACTTCATGGTGCGTGTCGGAAGAATAAATTCATGTTTGCTCCAGCAAATGATCATCCTGTTAACTAACCTCTCCATATCAACCTTCCTTTGGCTTAGACATGCAGCAACACCAGTGTGCAATGAGTTGGAAGGCTCACAAAGGGGAAGTATATTCTGTGGACTTCAGTTATGATGAAAATGCAGTGTACAGCATTGGCGAGGATGGAAAGGTAACTTGGCAATAGCAAATTAAGACAATCTGGATTTACTGTGATCTGTTTTAATGTACAACAGTTGCTGATTTCCACACATTTCTGGCATTCTATGTCTTTTTTTTTTTTTTTTTTTTGCAAATTTTAGTTCATCCAATGGGACATCCATAAAAGCGGACAGAAAGTGTTGGAGTATTTACTGCCTTCTGACGCCACTGGCCCTTTCATGCTGTCTGGTTACAGTGGATACAAGCAAGTCCAGTTCCCCCGTGGCAGACTTTTCGCATTTGACTCTGAAGGGAACTATATGTTGACATGTTCGAGCACTGGTGGAGTAATTTATAAGGTGTGCACTGTTGGCTATGGCTTTATTAATGCTTGTGTTTGTCTCTGGTTGCACAAACACATACACACTGCTTCGTGTTTTTTTTTGTTTGTTTTTTATTGTAAAAATATAGAAGTGGTAAGTAAAATAAATAGCATAAATCAATTAAACACCTAAGTATTGGAATATTTTTAATCTATTTTTATTCTTTTTCAAATCCGTAATCCAGAGAATGCAGCCAGAAAGTTGATAAGATGTTGTCAAAGTATAAGTAGGGGGCATTCCCCAGGAAGTAGTAGCAGCGGGAAATTCCCAACCTTGGTGCTCAAGTACCCCCTAACAGGTCAGGTTTTCCAGATATCTGAAGCACAGCACAGGTGATATGATTTGCTGCTCAGTGATTGCAGGATTCAGTTTGTATATCCCCAAGGTGATCTGCAAAATCTGGCCTGTTAGGGGTACTTGAGGAGCAGGTTTGGGAACCACTGCGATGGAGCAAAGATGAGTATAATCAGAAGATAGAGAAAATAGTGAGAGATGGAAAGAAGTATCATTAAAAGAGAAAATAGTCTTTTTAATGTGCGATTTATAAACCCTTTTTCTCCCCTATTTTGTTCTGTTACAGCTCAACAGTGATGGGAGTGCGATGGAAAGCTGCCTTTCTCTGGGGGGCCATAGGGCCCCTGTGGTTACAGTGGATTGGAGCACAGCAGTGGAATGCGGAACCTGCCTTACTGCCTCCATGGATGGGAAAATTAGACTAACCACCCTCTTGGCTCAGAAATCCTAACCGCTCCGATTCATTATGGGATTAGCGCTTTTGAGATCAGTAAATTGTAGACCTCCCTAGAAGTGAATGAATACTTGGACTTCCCAAAACTGTTTTTGAGTACTTGTATGTAGCAATGCATTAACTCACATAGTGAGAACTTTTTTTTCTTTAGTCCTTGAACATTTTGTTTTACAACATATTAATCCAGACCCTGCCGAAACACATTCCAATTCAGGAACATTGTGATCCTTATCACCAAGAAACATTCTTTCTCCACAGAGGTTTCTTTTTTTACACGACTGAGGACTTTTTGCTCCCAGAAACCTTTTTTTTTTTTTATTTAAAGTGTCAGTAATCCTGAATCCAGACATAATTTTGACCATTGGTGCGGTCAGAAAGTGCCATTTACACATTTTGCAAAGCTAGGATTCAAAAATCAACACACAGGGAAAAGCTGACCTGTAAACTACACCTTAGTGTCTGTAAATTGAGGTTTATGTGCGATACATTCGTAGAATGACCTTGTTCAGTGTTCGGTTTCTTTTTAAACTGGAAAAAGGTATAAATTCAGAAAGCCCATTTCTTTATCTCCCCTCACATCCACGAGAATAAAACACAAGGAGTTGCCTCATTACAAATATGTACCAAATTGAAGATTTAACATTCTGGATGTGTTCTGATCTTCCCTTTCTCTGTTGCTGTCTTCCTATGGTTTTTCAGTGATCTCCATATGATCTGTTACTCTATGTATATTAGCAGGGTAGGTGTATGTGTAGGTATATGACATTTACTGATTTATTTTGTATTGCATCAATTCTCTGTCTTCCTGCAACAGATATTGGGCTTTCTGTGCTGGCACAGAAAGACTCGGGATATTACCTAAACCCCATTGTGTAGCGTTTTTGCACCAACAATAATCTTTGGCGATCTTGATAGGGAAAAGCAGTCAAGATTGTCGACATTTATCATAGTATCAACTACAGCAACTCTTAACAACATAATTTAGTGAATAACCCAGTATATCTGGGTAAATGACAGTATTAATAGAGTTAAAATCTGTTATATGGTGGTAACACATACTGCACTTACAATTTTTCTTTTTTCAAGTACCTGCTCTCCGTGTGGCAATCTACAAAAAGTACACTTGTTTAATTTTGTACTTACATGTCTATAAACTATATGTAATTTCTGTTTTGTCACTGAAAGAATAACTCCGAGTAGAAACTGATCATATTAAATGATGGGCTCAATGTAGAATCTTTTACATTAAAGGGGAATTTAAAGATCAGACTTTGCTCATGTACTCCTAAGACTCCCAAGAGTAAAGGTAACCGTTGAAAGATTACCGTTTTTGAATTCTGATTTTCAGTAAGGCACCAGAAATTTGTTGACAGCTTTTTGTTGTAAATATTTTTTTTCCTCTATTAACACCACATTTCCCATGATACCTAGCCAGTATTTACCAAGGTAAGGCTACCTCTGTTCCGAGTGTGTATGGGAGGGAATATGTTCCTGCTGCTGGCATATTCTAGTTGCTTTTTCATATTGGCAGGTATTTGGTTTTATAATGCAAATTGAGACCTGTATCTCAATCTCTGTTTTTTTTTTTCTTCCCTGTCTTTTATGGTTTTTCAGTAACTGTATTTCATTCCTGGCATACTTTTCTGCTTGTCCTGATTATACAGAAACATTAAAGGTGCAGTTTAGTTATCACTGAATTGGGGCTTTATTAAAAAAATGGCAGTAATGGTGAATTTAATATATTCCCCCCTCCTTTTTTCCCCATGACTGCTTGCCATAGAGTTTACCCTCCTATTGCCAGATGCCAAAGAACACCACCTCTGGTTTAAGCAGTATATTCTTGGGTTATGGAGTCAAATCTGGAGGCAGCCTAAATTATAGTTGGCAAAGTGCTATGTTTTGTTTCTGGTTTTATTTTTTTTTTACTGTTTTTAAATAGCGCCAGCACATTTCGCAGCGCTGAACAATGGGCACAATATAGACAGGGTTACAATACATTGAGACTGAACAACATTATAACAAACCAGTACAGGAGGAAACAAGGGCCCTATTCCCGTGGGAATTTACAATCTAGAAGGGTTGGGGGTGGAAATAGGAGGAGAGGACTGCAAGGTGAGAGTGATGGACTGGTTGGGGCAGTGTGGGGTATCAGTGAGTCGGATGGTAGTCTTCCCTAAATAGGAAAGTTTTAAGGGAGCGTTTGAAGGAAGGGAAACTAGGGGAAAGTCTAACAGTACGAGGGAGAGAGTTCCAGAGAATGGTTTCTGAAGTCTAACATGGGAAGAGGTGATGCGGGGAGAAGCTAGGCGCAGGTCATTGTTGAAACTTAAGGAGCGGGCTGGGGTGTATTGGTGATTAGTGAGGACAGGTAGTGGGGAGCTGAATTAGTGAGAGCTTTGTAGGTCAGGGTAAGGATTTTGAATTTAATGCTACAGTGGCTGGGGAGCCAGTGAAGAGACTTGCAGAGACAGAGCAGCAGAGACAGAGCGGCAGGTGAGGTGGAGGAGCCTGGCAAAGGCATTCAGAATGTACTGTAAGGGGGGGGGGCAGCTACAAGATTATTACAATAGTCAAGGGAGATTACCAGGGCATGGATGAGTTGGTTTTGGTGTCAGCAGTAAGAAACTGCCAAATTCTGGAAATATTACGTACCGTATTTTTCGCTCCATAGACTCCCTTTTCTCCCCCCAAAAAGTGTGGGGGGGAGTGGGTGCATCTTATGGAGCGAATGCGCACCCACTGGAGGGATATGAGTCAGCTCACCTGTCGCCGCCGCGTTAGGCTCCCTCTGAGCGTGCATCCGGCGGCAGGAAGCTTGGGCACTCGCCTGGGGGAGCCACGTGACCGCGAGATCGCGGTCACGGGGCTCCCCCAGGCGAGTGCCCAAGCTTCCGGACGCACGCTCAGAGGGAGCCTAACGGGGCACATCCATGAGCGAGCTGGGGCACATCCATGAGCGAGCTGGGGGACAGTATCCATGAGCTGGGGGACAGTATCCATGAGCTGGGGCAGTATATCCATTATTACACTATTTTTTTTCCTGTTTTCCTCCTCTAAAAACTAGGTGCGTCTTATGGTCAGGTGCGTCTTATGGAGCGAAAAATACGGTAATTGGTAGCAGCAGGAAGAGGAAAGAGACTGGATGTGTATTTTTGGCAAAATGGAACTCGCAAAATGAGATGAAAAGGGGCGGAAAAGAAAACCACTGAAATTGCCCACAATTTCAGTGCTTTCTGACTAGATCATTTTTATTTGCCTAGGACTGGACCCCCTGACTGGAATGATGCCTTCAATAGATAATTGTTTATTATAGACTTGTATTGTATTTGAATGTAAGCCTTATTTTATTTTTCCATTTTTAGCTGAATGCGTTATGCAATATACACCTCCCAATACTCTAATCATTTGAGGAGCGGGACAGGATTGCCAGATCGGCCATGTGTTCCTGGACACATGTAGTGTTATTCTTGGTGATGGGCGATGCATGTGTATTTATTTCTGAGTGCTCGTGCTTTGGAGATGGAGGCCTGAGAGCACAGCACAAGCACTCAGAAATAAATACACATTGATTTTACCAGCTGTGTATTACTGCTATTTTTGTCCAAAAGAGGGATCCACTTCACCGATGAAAAGATGGCTTTTGAAGGTTCGTGCCCAGTCAAACAATCATTTCAGCGCTGCACCCACCAGCAAGGTCATTTGCTCAAGGGAGGTGAGTAGGTTCTTGTTATACCACCAGTCGGTGAAAAATATTTTACTGTATTACGCCAAGATATTCTCCCTTTCGTCTATGTTGTGCGATGCTATACCAAGATCTGGAAAATACAAGGGGGGGTGGGGGGCAGACGGCTTTTGAATTGTCCGTGAGGCGATATCAGAGCAAGTGTTGCTCTCGAAATTTGTGAGTGTACAACCGGTTACCCCGAAGACAATTTTTATTTTTACAGTATTATGCTATGGTTTCCACTTAATGGTTTCTTTTTTCCTCAAAGGAAACAGACATTCTTGATGCACACTGATATGTTTGCGGTTTCAATACTGATATAATCTTGCATGGTATTTGTACTAGCGTGCACATTAGGGTGCCATGGAAGCGCTGTCCCCCATCTTTTGTGTTCTCCATAGGTTTTAGGTCTGGAGACCTGCTTGGCCAGTCCATCACCTTTATCCTCAGCATTAGCAAGGCAGTTGTCGCCTTGGAGGTGTGTTTGGGGTCGTTATGTAGGAATACTGCCCTGTGACCAAGTCTCTGAAGGGAGGGGATCATGCTCTGTTTCAGGATGTCACTGTACATGTTGGCATTCATGGTTCCCTCAATGAACTGTAGCTCCCCAGCACTCATGAGGCATAAGGCTATCCTAAACAAAAGATAAATCCAGGTCAAGTATCCATTTAATTGGGCAGACTAGATGGGCCGAAAGGTTCTTATCTGCCGACATTTTTCTATGTTTCTATGAAGCCCCAGACCATGACACTCCCACCACCATGCTTGACTGTAGGCAAGACACACTTGTCTTTGTACTTCTCACCTGGTTGCGCCACACATGCTTGACACCATCTGAACCAAATAAGGTTATCTTGGTCTCATCAGACCACAGGACATGGTTCCAGTAATCCATGTCCTTAGTTTGCTGAAGACAAGCAGACTGTTTGCTGGCTTCCTTGTGCATCATCTTTAGAAGAGGCTTCCTTCTGATATGACAGCCATGCAGACCAATTTGATGCAGTCTGCAGTGTATGGTCTGAGCACTGACGGGGTGACCCACCCTCTGCAGTAATGCTGGCAGCACTCACACATCTATTTCCCAAAGACAACCTCTGGATATGACACTGAGCACGTGCAACTTCTTTGGTTCGACCTCGGCGAGGCCTGTTCGAAGTGGAACGTGTTCTGCTAAACTGCTGTATGGTCTCGGCCACCGTGCTGCAGCTCAGTTTCAGGGTCTAGCCAATCTTCTTATAGCCTAGGCTAGGGATGCACCGATATCGATACTAGTATCGTGTCGATACTGCCGTTTGCACGAGTACTTAGTACTCATGCAAATGGCCTGATACACCCCCCCGATACCGGAAGCCAGCGCTGAGCCGGCTTGCTGGTATCCGCGGGGCTGGGGAAGCTGGCCGCGTGCATGAAAAGTACTCGGCCAGCGTTCCCCTCCGGCTGCAATACTCACCCTCCGAAAGTCCGGTCGCACAGCTGTGATGTGTTCACGTGGCCGCCGGGCGCCACGTCTGGGGGCCAAGTCCGTGAGAGCTGGGGGCAAGCTCCATATCCATGTGAGCTGGGGCATTTTTATATGAGGTCTGTTCTTATTGAAAAACGTTCACATGACAAAATAAAAGTATCGGCACTCGGTCTTAAAAAAGTGGTATCGGTGCATCCCTAGCCTAGGCCATCTTTATGTAGAGCCAACGAACAGGCACCGTATGTGCAGGTAATTCGCCAACATTTGGCAAACTGCCTGCTCTCTGGATAGCGGAACGGCCAGGAAAAGTAACCGTACGCTGAATTTCACTGTTCAATTACCTTTTGGCCACAATTCGGAGCTCTTTAAATAACCCTGATAGTAAGTATTACAATTGTATTGGAGGGCAAAAAATGATATCAAAAGCCTCCACACTGCAAACAATCACGTTTATAGTTGCAGAGGACATTTATACATCCTAGCAATTCAGAGAGCCGCTTACAGAGCTCTTGTGCTACATTCCCCATTTGCAGCAAAGAACTCTGGGTAGGATATGCAAATTAAGTCCACAGCTTCACTTTTATTTTTTTGCATCTAGGCTCTGTAATAACACAGCCTTGCCCAATGCTATGCCAAATTAAACGGCTTTTTTTTTTTTTTTTTGCAAAGGCCAGCTTGTGACTTAATTTGCATATCCTACCCAGAGTTCATTGCTGCATATGGGGAATGTAGCTCTCTGTAAGCAGTTCGCTGAAGTGCTAGGATGTGTACATGTCCTCTGCAGCTATAAACTTGATTTCATATATATATATTCCTGTGAATGTAAATATGGATGTGTAATTTTATAATGTGGGGAAGTCCTGCTATTATTGTATTATGTGCTGATTATAGCTTTTATCTGCCTCCTAGTCGTACTAAAAGGGGCTCAGCATCTCTAGTCCCAACACAAAATAACGCTAAGTTTTTCCGCAATTGTAACGTCACTTCCGGAGACCCACGGTGCTTCTTATTTACGTTTCCTGCTATGACTCTACTTCCCGACAGCTTCCACGCCACCAGCTCTATGCCCCGCCTCCTGGTATTGCTACGGCGGTGGATGCTGTGCTCTCTGTATTGCAGGTGTGGCGAGAGCACCGCAGGTAACGCTCGGGATGCGTGGCTCTCTGCTCATAGTGTCATAGGGACGTAAATTGCAGGTTTTCAGTCTGCCCTGCGTCACATGGATGCTGGTGAGGGTCAGCGAGCTGGCGGTATACACGGTGTGCCTGCTGTATGTGGCCCATCATTGAAATACCCGAAGGCTCTGGGAGAGAGCAGCGGCGTCAGATCTGCCATGTTTTCTTGGACACATTATTTCACGCAGAGGGAGCTCGGGGAAAAGTGCTGCCCTGCAGCATGTATAATTTATATGAAGGAATCCAGGCTGGTCACATGGGATACAATACACAGCCTATAACACAATATACAGCCCCCTGTATAGCAACAGCCTGTAACACAATATACAGCCCCCAGTATAGCAACAGCCTGTAACACAATATACAGCCCCCAGTATAGCAGCAGCCTGTAACACAATATACAGCCCCCTGTATAGCAACAGCCTGTAACACAATACACAGCCCCCAGTATAGCAACAGCCTGTAACACAATACACAGCCCCCAGTATAGCAACAGCCTGTAACACAATATACAGCCCCCAGTATAGCAACAGCCTGTAACACAATATACAGCCCCCAGTATAGCAACAGCCTGTAACACAATATACAGCCCCCTGTATAGCAACAGCCTGTAACACAATACACAGCCCCCAGTATAGCAACAGCCTGTAACACAATACACAGCCCCCAGTATAGCAACAGCCTGTAACACAATATACAGCCCCCTGTATAGCAACAGCCTGTAACACAATACACAGCCCCAGTATAGCAACAGCCTGTAACACAATATACAGCCCCCAGTATAGCAACAGCCTGTAACACAATACACAGCCCCCAGTATAGCAACAGCCTGTAACACAATACACAGCCCCAGTATAGCAACAGCCTGTAACACAATACACAGCCCCCAGTATATAGCAACAGCCTGTAACACAATATACAGCCCCCAGTATAGCAACAGCCTGTAACACAATATACAGCCCCAGTATAGCAACAGCCTGTAACACAATATACAGCCCCCAGTATAGCAACAGCCTGTAACACAATATACAGCCCCCAGTATAGCAACAGCCTGTAACACAATATACAGCCCCTGTATAGCAACAGCCTGTAACACAATATACAGCCCCCTGTATAGCAACAGCCTGTAACACAATATACAGCCCCCAGTATAGCAACAGCCTGTAACACAATACACAGCCCCCTGTATAGCAACAGCCTGTAACACAATACACAGCCCCCAGTATAGCAACAGCCTGTAACACAATACACAGCCCCAGTATAGCAACAGCCTGTAACACAATACACAGCCCCCAGTATAGCAACAGCCTGTAACACAATATACAGCCCCCAGTATAGCAACAGCCTGTAACACAATATACAGCCCCCAGTATAGCAACAGCCTGTAACACAATATACAGCCCCCAGTATAGCAACAGCCTGTAACACAATATACAGCCCCCTGTATAGCAACAGCCTGTAACACAATATACAGCCCCCTGTATAGCAACAGCCTGTAACACAATATACAGCCCCCAGTATAGCAACAGCCTGTAACACAATACACAGCCCCCAGTATAGCAACAGCCTGTAACACAATATACAGCCCCCTGTATAGCAACAGCCTGTAACACAATATACAGCCCCCAGTATAGCAACAGCCTGTAACACAATATACAGCCCCAGTATAGCAACAGCCTGTAACACAATATACAGCCCCCAGTATTAGCAACAGCCTGTAACACAATATACAGCCCCCAGTATAGCAACAGCCTGTAACACAATATACAGCCCCCAGTTATAGCAACAGCCTGTAACACAATATACAGCCCCCAGTATAGCAACAGCTGTAACACAATATACAGCCCCCAGTATAGCAACAGCCTGTAACACAATACACAGCCCCCTGTATAGCAACAGCCTATAACACAATATACAGCCCCCTGTATAGCAACAGCCTGTAACACAATATACAGCCCCGCCCCCTGTATAGCAACAACCTATAACACATATGTGTGTGGTAGGTGCAAGTCCTGTTTTTTTTATTATTTATGTTAACAATGATGAGCATCGCTGTCACAATAGTGGTTTGTAAATTACCTGGTAAGGCTAGGGTCAGACGAACACAGTGCGAACGCACGTGCAGCCGCACTTTATCATGGCCGTAGTAGCAGCAAATGATGGGCAATATACGAAGTACGGCCGCTCCAAAGTGCGGCAGCGCAAGCGGCAAACAAACGCATTTTTTCTAGAACGTGATACCGCTAGCACTGACTTAGAGTCGTACTGACGCACAAAAGTCCGGCCGTGCAACGCAAGTGGAATTTGAATGCATTTTTTTGAGAACGCTGAACCGCTAGTACTGACGTACTGAGTGCGCAGCTGTGGTATAGCGGCGTGTGTGCGTGATTAGGAGACGTCAGACGCTGCTAATGTCCGGCCAACATAATGTCCAGATGCAAATAGGGTTTTATTGATGGTCCGTACAAAATCACGGACGAAAATGCGCATCGTATGACCGCTATCATGTATTCCGTGAAAAAATACGTCCATTCGTTCGAACGCACTTTTTCATGGACGACGCGAAAAATGCGTTTGTCTGACCCTGGCCTATTAGTTAACCCTTACCGTCAGCTGTAACCAGGGAGTATTGACATTCACAGTGGGAGTTATAACTTTAACCAGTGAGTGCCTGTGTGTTCCCCATTATTACAGTTACATTTTACTACAGCACTCCAACTGTGTTAACCCCTTCCACCCCCAGTAGACCGTATTACAGTTTAAGTGCCCTAAATTTATTATCGGGTGCATGCACAGCAATCTGCTGGTTTTGCTGGGGTTGATGGAGTTATGGTTGTCCAGTAGTTACAGCATAAACTGTAGTTGCCTCTTGCAGTGCAGATGAAATGTAGCCGGAGTCAGACAGGTTCACTTCATTAACGGCGCCGGACCAGACACAAGCAAGGATTGTCCAAACACGAGTCTCTTCAGGAAAGGCAAGAGTTTATTGTGTCGTCACACAAGTGCTCACACAGGATTGAATCGCTTAGAGTGAGCCTCGATTACACAGAGACATGAGGTTTTATGCCCCAAATACATAATTAGGTACATCCCCATTAGCCCACCTCCCTATGACACTTTATTCCACCCCACGTGGGTTAATACCTCCCATCATTAATTCGAACACAAAGAACATTCCACATATAACTATAAATTGATACACTTCTCGTTAGTTTGACAGTCTGTGATTTGTTTGTGCTGTCTTTCTCCGGGCAGTGCCTCCCTCCCTATCGGCTATGTTTATTCAGATGGCCTGGGGCCCGGTCTTCTATACTCCTTCGTCTTTCCGCGGGCCCCAACGACCTTGGAGTCGCTTTTCTCCTCCGTGCCAGGAACAGACAGAGATCTTTCATAAAGCTTTAATTGCTTTTCTGCTAATCTAAACGCATTCCTAAGTTTCTACGTATACCTCATTCTAGTCTCAGCTACAAACCTGTCTAGTTATATACAAGTGAACCAATATTCTGAACAAGATGGCCGCCTGTGTACAATGGCGGCCGTCTTCCAGCCTATTTCCACTTCATTCCCCCCTTGGCTCAAGTGTCAGGATCTTTTCCTGGCACTTGTAGCCATTACACTCCACTATTCTGAAACTCTGCATACTGGGGGGCTCTCCGTTCACTGGAACATTCCCTGTGGAATTATCAGTGGTATCTTCTGTGTTTGTGTAGATGTCAGTGCTGTTTTGCACAGTGGCCATAAACATAGCCCTATGCGGTATATCAGTATCCCTTTGATCAAGATCACCACTATCATGAGTATCATGGATCCAATCCGTGAGATAAATCTCAAGATAGACCCAAACCATTCTCCCATTGCTCCAAACCCACGGAGCGGATTCCAGCCTTCGGCAGCAATCCTCCTGGCTGTGCCCTGCAACTGTGCTACCTTCTCCTGATGATCTTGAATTACCTGGTAATAGTCTGGGACTTCGTGTGTAGTGTTTCTGATGAAGGTGCAACATTCATAGTGCATTGTCATTTCACACAATCCATTCAAGGCCGCACTGATCTGCTCAAGCGCCATTTCATGTATCATTTGCACCTTTCGTAACTCACGCATTTCCAGATTCAGCAGCTGGATATCCATACTGGTTCTATTCAGAATCTCATCCATCAGATTGACATAGCTATTCAATCTCCTCATCATCTCTCCTCCCCATCCAGTCCATGCTGGCAACCATGTCCATATTCGATCCATCTTCGCAAACAATTCTCTCTTCGGTCTTTCAAACACCAGTGGGTACCTAGGGTGTAGTTCTGTGTCTGTGTTTGTGTCTTCTCCCCTTAGTTTCTGGATTGGGACCAGCTTAGCCAAATAACACATTCCCGTTATTGTTGGTGGTACCTCTGTGTAACACACCCTTTCACAGCACACCTGGTATCCTCCTGTCACTATAAATGGTAATGAATGTAGTGTTCCCTTTGATATCTCTATCGCAAAGTGTCTCAGCCGTCTCATCATATCCACTGCACCCTGCCTCCCATTGGTCCCATCCCCAATCACCGCCTCTTGGTCTCTAGTGAGTTGCCTGTATCGTATATATAAATAATTCGCCTTTTGTCCTGTTTTGAATATGTAAATATATGATGTCCAGTTGAACTGACTTGAGTTACATAACCCACCCTCGTTATTTGTTTCTTTATCTGGTCCTAGTTGA
The DNA here is from genome assembly GCA_009667805.1 of Leptobrachium leishanense. Classification (NCBI taxonomy): domain Eukaryota; kingdom Metazoa; phylum Chordata; class Amphibia; order Anura; family Megophryidae; genus Leptobrachium; species Leptobrachium leishanense. Next base: position 288,236,248 of record CM019065.1, on the reverse strand, counting down.
AAACACCATTCTGGTGGATACACTGGTCCTATTATGGGGTACCCGGGACTGACTGATTCTGTCTTTTCCCTTTGTGCATCGACAGCATGTATTGTGACATTCCCTGATACAAACATACTCAAATTCATTGGAACAGAGGCAAATGGTATATGAATTGTCTCTGGGTGCAGTCTACTACACACCCAGCATGCAGTTTGCCCAGACTTTTTAGCATAGTCATATTTGAATTGCACAAGTAAGTGTCCTCTTGGGTTGGTTCCAGATAGCGCCTCTCGTTTTTGTCTCCACATGGTACGGTTCTCCATCACCGGGTGCGTACCATTCCAGATATGGGAAATATCCACTTTCCCCACATTGCCCGTACAATTAGAGCATGCTCCACGCGAGAGTCCATAAATCAAATTAGCAAGATATAAAATCAGCACCACAAATGCCCCGAGTGTCAGAATTCCTTGGGCAATTCTTTTTACAGTCACATAAACCCAATCCCTCCCCACCGGAATTTCAAAAGTAAAGAACATTTCTGGATGATCAAGGGTGGGGGCCGGGCCCCTAAAAAGCACCCTGTGGGTATCCCCCGTTGGGGGGTGGTCAGGACCTGTGCCCATCAAAACACCCACTTGTTGATCCTCTGTATTATCTGGGTTAGGATCATTTAGGTGCTCATGGCTGTGGTCTTTACTGCTGTAGGGGTTGATAACAGGACAAAATAAAAACCTTTCCATTTTGGACCTAGTGGATCATTTTTCCACTCTTTTACCCATACTGAGTCACCCGGACAATACTTATACAGTGAAAAATACAGAGAATATGGTATATTATCCCCCACCCAAATATTTATTTTCTGCATTGTTTTACCCAGCATTACTACTTGTTCATTTAGTTTAATTTCTCCCAATGCCCGAAGGTCCCCCTTAGTCCATTAATCAGAGGGGTTGGCCGTCCAAACATAAGTTCGTACGGACTTAGCTTCAATTGGGGGTTGGTCTGCACCTAATGTGCAAAAGGACTATCGGCAGCAAGTCCAACCAGCCTAGTGACGTCTCTTGGCACAGTTTGGACATCAAAGTCTTTAGGGTACAGTTCATTCTTTCAACTTTTCCCGAACTTGGGGCCTGTAGGCGGTCTATAGCTTCCAGGTGATGCCCAGTAGCCGGGCAAGTTGTTGTAAACAGTTCTGGATAAATACGGGCCATTGTCTGACCCTTTTTCGAGTGGAAGCCCGTAACGTGGTATTATTTCTTTCATCAGACTCTTTACCACTTCTGTAGTCTTTTCAGTTCTTGTTGGAAGGCTTCCACCCATCCTGTCAAGTGCACACCATCACTAGTAAATATTTGTATCCTTTGCAGGGTGGCAGCACTGTAAAGTCTATTTGTAATGATGCCATTGGAGATAGCCCGATAGGCCTGTTCTCAAAATAACAAATCTTGTCTGTCTTGTGAATCTCTTACTGCTGGTATAAAAAAGTTCATTGCACTTCTCTTCATTCTTGGCAGTCTGTTCTTGATAAGGATCTCCTTAAGGAAGAACCTCACCAGTGGGACTTGATATTCTTCTGCTCCCAATTCTCCCAGACTGTGCAGTATTCGTGTGATTCGTAGATTATTGTGAGAATTGATTGTCAAATTTTCAAAACGTGACGCGAAATTTTCTGCTCGTTCAACTTCAATTGTCTTTGTCTTCCTCCTCTTCTTTGTCTTCCTCCTCCCCCACTATTTTCACGCCGAAGAATTTCAGCCTCATCTTGCAGACTCTGCGCAGTCTTTGCTGAACTTCTGAGGTGTTAACCATTAGGCGTGTCTCTTGCGGATTAAGGGGAATAAAGTAAAAATTTCGGCCTTGTGTTCGAGTTGGGAAAAGCCATTGGATATAATCATGATTGAGTTCTAACAGTTCATAATCATCTTGCCATTTGTTCAATATTATTTCAATGAACTCGCCGTGGGGTTCAAACTTTATCAAATTCATGTAGAACTCGTAATTTGGCATGGAAGATTGAGGCTCTTGCTTGCAGATCAGTACTTTAGCTTGAGCTTCTGCTTCTGTTGGTGGTGGCGGTTTTGCAGCTGCTTTTGCGGCCTGGTCCGCGCGTCTGTTACCTTTTGGAATTTCATCACGGCCTTTTTGATGGCCACGACAGTGCATGATGCTGACAGCACTTGGTTTCCACACTGCTTCCAGGAGGGCCGTGATTTCTGCAGCATATTTAATTTGTTGTCCTGAAGACGTGAGTAGGCCTCTTTCTTTGTAGAGTGCACCATGTGCATGGACTGTCATGAAGGCGTATTTGGAATCTGTATAGATATTTACTCTTTTGCCTTCAGAAATTTCAAGGGCTCTGGTTAAGGCTGTTATTTCAGCTAGTTGTGCCGATGTATGGCCTGGCAGTGGCTTTGCTTCAATAATTTCTTCTGTTGAGACTACTGCATAGCCGGAGACTTTCTTCCCATCATCCATGTAGCTGCTACCATCAGTGAATAGCTGTAGATCGTATTTGTCTAGGGGTACGTCTTTCAAATCTGGCCTGCTACTGAACACTTCTTCCATGACTTGGAGGCATTCATGATTTGGATCCTCTTCACAGTCAGGCAGTAAAGTAGCAGGGTTTAAGGTAGCGATGAGGTCCAAATGAACCGTGGATTTTCACACATCATGGCTTGGTACTTCGTCATCCGGCTGTTGCTAAACCAGTAACCTCCTTTGACATCCAGCAGAGCCTTGACAGCATGGGGCACCTTGACATGAAGAACTTGTCCAAGGGTCAGCTTGTCTGCTTCTGCTATCAGCATTGCGGTGGCAGCCACTGCTTTCAGGCATGGGGGTAGGCCGCAGGCCACAGGGTCGAGTTGCTTGGAGAGGTAGGCCACAGGCCTCAGCCATGAGCCAAAGGTCTGGACCAATACTCCTGTTGCTGTTTGATTATGTTCATGTACGAACAGCTGGAAAGGCTTACTATGATCTGGCAGGCCCAGTGCAGGAGCTTCCATTAGCAGAGTCTTTAATTTCAGAAACGCTGCGGTTTGCTCTTCTTCCCAATGAAAGGGGTCTAATTCTCTTTCCTTGGTTGCTTGATGAAGCGGCTTGGCAATTTCTGCGAAGTTGGGGATCCACAGGCGGCAGAAACCTGCAGCTCCCAGGAACTCACGGACTTGTCTCCTGGTCTTTAGTTGGGGTATGCGGCACATTGCTTCTTTCCTTTCTGCCCCTAATGCACGTTTGGTACCTGTTAACTGGAATCCCAGGTATTTTACACTCTGTTTACATATTTGTGCTTTCTTTTTTAGACACTCTGTAACCTGCTTGGCTTTCTGTGGGATATAATATTGTCTTAGAGCCACTGGTTTTGCGCCGGGCTTTAATTCAACTAATCTGGGCGGGTTGTCCTCCGCCCCCCACCTCAGGAATTCCAAGGAGTAGTGCGTGCGGATCCAGCGTGGCAGACAGAGTAGGTGCCGTGCGCCATTCTTCCTCCTTTGACATAACTACTGCGATTTTCACAGATTGGGGGTTGTGCGGGCTGGCTGGATTATACTACCGAACAAAACTGCCACCCTCCGGCAGGTTTAATTGAACGTGACCCCCGGGAAAAAAAACATAATTTGGGCTTGCAATTTGCAAAAAATATCCCGCCCCAGGAGCTGGATGGGACATTCGGGCATATACATATACACATTGTGTAAATAATATTCTCAGAAATATTTTCCCATAGCCCAAAACAGACTCTTAATACTACATCGAAAAAAAACCAATAAAAATAAATCATTCCATCAAAAATCAAACAAAAACATACCTTGTAAAAACAGTAAAGAAAAATTACTTTAATTATTTCTCGAATTAATTTTCTAACCGTTTCATATATTTCAATTTAATTTGTTGATAAATTTTATATTTTAGTAGGCAATATTGTATACTATTACATACTTATTATTATTTATATGCAATAATATAAAAAACCAGGACTCCCTTTTCTTTTCTATTTAATTCTAGCTCTGAACAAAACTTAAACTTTCGGAATAATATCAACACAAAATATAAACATATATCTTGCACTCAACAGACTTCAGACAAATATTCTATTGTAACAGACACTAAAATTAGCTAAACATAGTACGCTGCACAAGTACACAAAGGGTTATTCTTTCCAGCTATCAGAGAGCAAAGAAAAACAAACTGCCCTCCTTCTCCCCCTCTCTCTTGCAAACAGTCTGTCAGAAAAAGGAGGGGCCTATTACACCAGGGACGACGCTCAATCTCAACTTTTAATTGAACAGTTTAATAATCAATTAAAAACACAATCGGACAAAATCAGTCTGAACCATACACACAAACTATACAGCACTGCAACTATCTCACTCCATAAAATATTAATTAATTTATATATACTCCCATCGGGCATCTCAATCTTTTCTGGTGGAGCCTCTCTATCTCCTCTACCCGATGCACCCTGCTCTTCTTCCTCAGCCATACGGGACGGAGCAGAGGGAGCTGACCGAGACATAGCAGCTGCCTGCTCCCCCCTCTCCGCCCGCGCAATCGCGGCATTCAGAGCTTCCCTAGCTGCCCCATAACATAATGGGTAGGACGGGGGCAGATTATCACTCTCTTCCGGTTGATCTAACACCGGTCTCCCTCTCTCTCTCCATTATTCTGGGGGTCCTGCTTCTTATTTCTCCCCGCTATCATTATAAAATGACTCTTGTTTTTAATACAATATCTCCATATATCTATATACGGATACTGTTCAGGATGCCCATACTACTCTGTGACTTGGGAGTGTACCTTCTGTACTAACTCCGGGTCCATTGACCCCTGCTCTGGCCATCCTGGGACTAACATCGGCCACACAACTGTACACATTACTTTTAATTTCTCTTTTGTCAATTCTACACCATAGTCATGAGTTTTATATAATACATCGAAATTTCGCACCATATACTCTAGGGGCGTCTCCCCCTCCTTTACCCTCTTGGGCTTTGATGACCCGTTACCCATTGTCACTCCTGAAAACAATACTTTTTGCGATACAAATATCTTATTTCAACAACAGTTAAAATCTACAGTCTGATACTTCAGTCAACAATTTATCCGCATCCACATACGCTTCCCCTTCAGTAGCCGACTGCAGTCGCCTGAGCCGAAATCGTACGTCCAGGGTCAAATCTCGTATTTGCTTCCTCGTGGAGCGAGTAGGCGCGCGTTCACTCACAGCACTCGAGTCAATTCATTCACAGCTCATACCGTATCAGATACTTTCAACATAGAATAAAACATAGGCACTTCTACTCTTTCTACTAGCCAAGGGTACTTATCCCCTTCTTTGTGGCTCCTTATACCCCGTAATTTGAACTCTAACTCTTGACTGCTTGTGGCTATGTGCACCCCGTTCCTTGTCTATACTTCCGCCTGCAATTCCAATCTGCCTTATGGATAATCTACCCACTCAGCACCACTATCTCTGCAGCTATCGCTGGCTTCACTATAAGCCCTTTTCACTACACGGCGTACACACTAGGCACTGACTCAGGCTCTTAGCCCAGTCACAGAAAATCCCTCCTCCTTTCCCTTTTACCCACGTGGCGAAGCTCTATTTACAAACACTGAACTATGCAACTCCACGCAGCTACCTTCTCCCTCTCTTACAGAACTACCTTTGATTGGCATTCAATTCCCCGAATCCAGACACCCGCTAGCCACTCTGGCTCCTCAGCAATGTCAGCGCTATCAGCGGCGGGCTAGATATGCCAATAGGATGGTGGCCATCGCATCCTCTTATCCGTCTATCTCAGTCGGACGTTTCCCTTATATACCGGTATTTCCTTTAGACATACAAAACATAGAAGACACGTTACCTATCGCCGGCGCTGCTCGCTGTTTCCTCGGACTCGGGTGTGTCCCAGCTTCCCGGGCCGGGGGGGTCTGTTTGGGACGAGATGAGGTCCACTGTACAGGAAATCCTGCTTGGCGCCTGCAGATGTCAGCTCACCTTCAACGGACGCCCCCAACCATCGGGATTCTCGTGCACCTGCAGTCAATATCGCCGCACTGTGTTCAGCAGCCGTTGCCTGTGTCTTGGCAAAAGGCCCGTTATCCCGGCTATCGAGACCCCAGAAATGTAGCCGGAGTCAGACAGGTTCACTTCATTAACGGCGCCGGACCAGACACAAGCAAGGATTGTCCAAACACGAGTCTCTTCAGGAAAGGCAAGAGTTTATTGTGTCGTCACACAAGTGCTCACACAGGATTGAATCGCTTAGAGTGAGCCTCGATTACACAGAGACATGAGGTTTTATGCCCCAAATACATAATTAGGTACATCCCCATTAGCCCACCTCCCTATGACACTTTATTCCACCCCACGTGGGTTAATACCTCCATCATTAATTCGAACACAAAGAACATTCCACATATAACTATAAATTGATACACTTCTCGTTAGTTTGACAGTCTGTGATTTTTTGTGCTGTCTTTCTCCGGGCAGTGCCTCCCTCCCTATCGGCTATGTTTATTCAGATGGCCTGGGGCCCGGTCTTCTATACTCCTTCGTCTTTCCGCGGGCCCCAACGACCTTGGAGTCGCTTTTCTCCTCCGTGCCAGGAACAGACAGATCTTTCATAAAGCTTTAATTGCTTTTCTGCTAATCTAAACGCATTCCTAAGTTTCTACGTATACCTCATTCTAGTCTCCGCTACAAACCTGTCTAGTTATATACAAGTGAACCAATATTCTGAACAAGATGGCCGCCTGTGTACAATGGCGGCCGTCTTCCAGCCTATTTCCACTTCAGTATAGGTGTGTGTGTGTGTGGGCAGATGTATAGGTGTGTGTGTGTGGGCACATGTATGTGCATGTGAAGATGTAAGAGTAGGTTTGTGCCAAAAATAAAAAAAAATGCAGAAAGTTCCTCATAGATTCTGAACATATTTGTTCAGGGCCAGAGTTATATATAGACCCATATATAATGCCTGTATCATGCTCAAATTAAGAAAATAAACCTCATGGAAACCTCTCTCCTGCAGTGCTGTAACTGCTTTGTTTAGCCAGCTTTAGAATGGGATGGGGGTGGGGGGGTTGTGACCCACAGATTGTGTGTGCTAGGGTCTGAGTGAGCACTACTCCTCAGTCCTCCCCTGAGCGTGGCCGCAAATGTCTCATTGTTGAGATTATCAGGGTTATTCAGAGAACGTGAAAAGCAGGAGAATGACTGGAGAATGAAAAATTCTAGGTCAAAATAGCCGATTTGGAAAGTGAGATGAAAGGGAGAATTTTTCTGGTTTGGCTATTTTGACCTAGAATTTTTCATTCTCCAGTCATTCTCCTGCTTTTCACGCGCTCTGAAAAACCCTGTATGTATCTTTTTTTTTTTTTTTTTTTTTTTTTTTTACATATTATGTCTCTGGAAAGCCAATCTGTTGGTCATTTTCCTTTTCAAATTAGGTTTCCCTTCTTTTATTATACATGACAAAGTAATGGAAGAGGATGAATCCAAAGCTAAAAAGAGGATCCTTCCACAATGGATGATGGAGAAGGTGAACAGGCCGTCACAGAGAGGCATGAAAAGGAAAAAAGAAATGTAAGACATGCACTTTCAGAGGTATATGTCAATGCCTAGGTCAACAAACTGTACATAAGGATAAAACTTACAGGGTTATTCAGAGAGAGGTGAAAAGCAGGAGAATGACTGGAGAATGGGAAATTCTAGGTCAAAATAGCCAAACCAGAAACTTTCCATTTATCTCACTTTCCAAATCGGCTAATTTGACCTAGAATTTTCCATTCTCCAGTCATTCTCCTGCTTTTCACCTCTCTCTGAATAACCCTGTTAACCTTTAATCAGAAAACCAAGTAAAAATCCCTCACTATATGAGCGGAGATATCTGCCCAAGTGGCTCAAAGTGAAAAAGCAACAGTGCAGCACAAATGAAAATAAGCCAGTGAATCAAATAAAGCACATACAAGTGTAACAAGAAAAAACAACATTAAGGCTAGGGTCAGACGAATGCATTTTTCACGTCTACCGTCAAAAATTGCGTTGATGCGTCCGAACGCATTTTTTCACGGAAGATGCGATGGCGGTCATACGATGCGCAATGTCGGCCGTATTTTTTGACAGAGCTATAAAAAACAAATGGACGTGATGTAGACCAGACATGTGCAGCGTCTGACGTCTCCTAATCCCGCACACACGCCGCTATGCCGACGCAGCGCACTCTGTGCATCAGTACTAGCGGTTCTACTTTCTCGAAAAAATGCGTTAGTTTGCCGTTTGCGTTGCTCGGCCGAACTTTCGTGCGGCCGTACTTCGTATATTGGCTGTCATATGCTGCTACTACGGTCGTAATAAAGTGCGGCTCAACGCACGTTCGCAATGCGTTCGTCTGACCCCAGCCTAAAAGTCAATTCCCTGAGTACACTGGACTGGCCAAGGAAAAAATGTATATATGGGAGTCTGTACAACTTGTAGCCGTGCCCAAATGCTTTGTAATCAAAGGGCCTCCTTAAGCAAGAAAACAATTCTTCATGGGATTGTATTTATAGCAAAGAAAAGAGGAAGAAAACTGATATGAAGTCTGCTTGCAGTGTACCTAATTGTATTGAACCCAGGAAAGTGGAGTGGGGGTTGCGCAAGCCACCACACTTCATATAGCAGGGACGTGACATTTTAAACCATCACCAGAGTGGAAATTATTTTAGAAGGTATGAAGAATATTGACAGGACATAACGTCAACATGTTTCGCTGGTATTCTGTGCCGGCTTCATTAGGACAGACCCCTTTAAAGATGGGAGGTAAGGTAGTCGCTCTACCTTACCTCCCATCTTTACAGGGGCCTGTGCAAATGTGCTATTAAAACATCTTTTGTTTTTGAACGTGTATGACAAAATTTGTTTGTTTTTCTCCTTTGGTAAGATCTGGGGCTAACTGCTAATGTTGCATTGCAGCTCCCTAGAATTTAGGGAGATGAGCACGCAACCTCTATTTGCTGTATTAAATTATCTATTATCCCAGAAGATGTGTTGCTAAAATGCATGCCTGCAATTTCTCTTTCTAGCTCTGTGCCGAAACAAACGGTCTACTGTATGAATGAAAAGGAGCTGGTGGCGTATGCCATGGAGATCATTAATAAGGTACACTTACATCTGATTATTCAACTGTACTCCCTTCACAGGCAAGATTTACTTAATTGTTAATTTAACCCCTGTAAAAATAACACCTGTATGTGGCATAACACCTTGTATCTATACTGTACAGGGATTTTCAGTCATTAGAACTCCTGATTCGTATCCCTGTACAGCAGTGAGTGACCCCAGAGCTCTCCCTCTATTCTGCCCTCTCAATGGCTGCTGTAATGTTTAGTAACGTCTGCTGAGCTTTTTGTTGCAGTAAGGTTGGGTACTGCTTCTTTATAATAGTACTGGATGACAGGAATGAGAAGTGAGAACGTTTTCTCTCCATGGGGAGCACTAATCTTGCATTAAAATGGTATGCAAATGGATTCTATTTGCTAAATTTAGTTTTCGGTATATTACAATGCAATTATGTAAGCATTTTTGGTAGTGAAGGGCTTAAACCTGTATTGCAATTTTTATGGTAGTTTTTTGCAGCTCCCAATTAACAGCTTTTTTAGCAGCTTGACTCAGAAGGGAGCCATGATTTGATGTCAGTGGTGGTTCCACCTGGTATCTTCTGGAGTAGGACATGAGACGAGAGTAAACATGTGACCTTTAGATCATTATTCTCTGGCTGCCGCCAAATTTAACTCTTTCTATTCAAAGTAAAAGATGTATGAATTACAGTAACTTGCCAGAACAGGTGAGCTACAACGTTTCTTGCTTATTAACCATAACCGCTCCACTCCTTTACACTCACGGCTCAATACAAATGAGAATAATACAAACAATGTGGTAGGCGCCCCTGCTTGTACCACCACCAATGACCCAAAGCCAGCCAGCAATCAGTGGTTTCCCCCAATACCAGTGAACAATGATTAACAAATACGTATCTGGCGGCGCGATGGTAGTCGCTCTCGGATCGAATGGAGGTTCTCTTATAATGCAACGTCCATATATCTCATGGAAAACAATAGAAAAATACAATAGTGCAGAGCAATAACAAATGCTGAATTGTATGTGCACACGTGGTTGATCGCACTCACAATAACAAGAGCCCCAACACTGGCTCTGAGCGGGTCAGTGCGTATTGGTAGTTTTTTTCTGTATTGCAAGAGGCGACACACAACCTCCAATCTTGGTGATCCTCTTCCAATCTCGATATGCAGAGGAACATGCAAAAGAGAAAAACTTCCTTGTGCAGATCTATAGGAAATATTACATATGTGTATCCACAAGGGTTCAAACTCACATGTGTTGGAGCTTCTAGCCAAGCTCTGGGATCAATCGCCTGTGGACTTGTTCAAGGTAAAGCCCATAGAAAACCTCTATAATCAGCAGCACACCGGGGACTGGTGTAGTTAATAAAAATTTATTAAAACATAAAACAAATTAAAAAAATTCAATCTGGCACAGCCAGTTTTACCCAGATGCGTTTCGCCATATGGAACGGCTTCCTCAGCCGACTGAGGAAGCTGTTCCATACGCGAAACGCGTCTGGGTAAAACTGGCTGTGCCAGATTGAATTTTTTTAATTTGTTTTATGTTTTAATAAATTTTTATTAACTACACCAGTCCCCGGTGTGCTGCTGATTATAGAGGTTTTCTATGGGCTTTACCTTGAACAAGTCCACAGGCGATTGATCCAGAGCTTGGCTAGAAGCTCCAACACATGTGAGTTTGAACCCTTGTGGATACACATATGTAATATTTCCTATAGATCTGCACAAGGAAGTTTTTCTCTTTTGCATGTTCCTCTGCATATCGAGATTGGAAGAGGATCACCAAGATTGGAGGTTGTGTGTCGCCTCTTGCAATACAGAAAAAAACGACCAATACGCACTGACCCGCTCAGAGCCAGTGTTGGGGCTCTTGTTATTGTGAGTGCGATCAACCACGTGTGCACATACAATTCAGCATTTGTTATTGCTCTGCACTATTGTATTTTTCTATTGTTTTCCATGACATATATGGACGGTGCATTATAAGAGAACCTCCATTCGATCCGAGAGCGACTATCATCGCGCCGCCAGATACGTATTTGTCAATACAAATGAGGCCTAGCTTTTTCCAGGAGAAAACCAAGCGGTTCCCCTTCCTGCACCTTGTATCACATTATATTTGATGGGTAGAATATCATTTAGTCAGGACGTAACCTAAAAATAGTTTTGCAGAGAGATTCTTTTAATATTCAAAGTTTTATTATGGTAAATCGTAATCATAACAGCAGTCTGCAACGTAATAGATGGCCTCGCAGGACCAAACATTAAAGCAGCACGTAGCAAGAATAGCCGCGCAGGGTTGAAACATGTCATCAGTAAAATATCAAATGATAATGAGTATAAAAGACATCTAGGAACAGCAGTGGGTTATCAAAAAACATCCTCAAGTGTGGGTCTCCTCAAGGTAGCAAAACCAAAATCTGTACATAAAAGTCTTCAAAAACATCAGCTAAGCATCTGAGAGCACTGCGTGGGAGAGGTACATCTGAAAGCTTCCAACATTAAAAAAAAAAAAAAAAAGATGGTGAGGGGAGGAAAAACAATACAAAGGAGCAGAGGCAAAGGCCCGACTTGTGCCGTCCGTGGTATATTCCACAGGTCCAAAGGACCGTGGGATGCCAAGGGGGTTAATTGGCACTAGGCCCAGGTAGTTGGGGGGGGGTCACGGTCCCCGAGACATCCCGTTACGCCAAAAATAAAAAATTAAATTAAAAAAATGGTGAAGACCTCGTCCTCAAAGCGTGTCCAAAAGAAATCAACAATAAAAGACTCTAAGGTCGCAGCAGACTGGCGGCATGGGGATAAGGGGAATGGAAAGAAAAAAAAAAAAAAAAAAACACATCAACAGGTGGGGGTGGAAGGGGAGCATGTCGGAGTCCATGAACGGAGTAGGACCAGTTGCCTTAGCTTGTGTCCAACAACAAGGCATGGCGGACAGCACTTTTGGACACTTCCAGAAACAGCTCTTCCAGGGCAGGAAAGCCTTCTTCGCAACCAGCAAGTAAGGCGTCCCCTGATGGTGGCTCATCTAGGCCTTCCATGTCCTCAGGCGGCCTGGGGTAGTGCGCGGCCGGTGGCTCGGGGTCCCCTACCGCACCGCTGGGCACGGCATGCTGTGTTGATGACACTCCGCGCTGCTCTGGAGCCTCCCTCGAAGCCTCGGATTCCACCAGCGGTTCAGCACACCCAGCTCCGATCCCATCAGGCACCTCTCCAGATACGGCCTCCAGATCCTTCCCAGTGTCACTGAGTAAGGGCTCCTCCTTGTACTCGGTATACGAAGCCGGGGTTCCGCTGCATCCCCGCAAAACCTCCATTAATTAGTACCAAGTCCCCTTCGTGAGAGGGGTCAGGTCATCCCCCTCTAGCAGAGCCATGCAGGCATTGAGGCCTGCAATGACGGCCATCTTCTTGTCTTCGGGGGGGGGGTGACCTGGCTCCCAGTCTCCACTGAACCGGTTCCAGCAGGAGTTGGGAGACGGGGGCCCTCCATCTCCGCATTGCGCGGAGTGTTCCCAGCCAGGAGCAGATCCACAAGTGGGCTCAGCAGCAAAGCAGCCAGAGCTGTGGGGTAGGCCCAAGATGGGCGACAGAAGCACCCTCGTTTGCAGAGAGATTCTTATTCATACGTAATGGGTCAATGTACCTACTACCTGTAGTTATCTGCTGTTGAGGGAAAGATTTTCCCTGGTCATCCACTGTCCATGAGCCCATCAGCCCATCACATGCTACAGGTAGGTTTACATTTATTAAGTAAAAGGTTTTAAGGTATTATTTTCAATGTGGTAAATTGGTTGAGAATCAGAGATTCTGGTCAAAGTAGTGGAGGTGGTTTTCAAGCTTAGAGATTTTCAGCCTAAAATTTGCTATTATGCAGCAAATAATTTGTTAGTGAATAAACCACAGTGATTGAAACCCGTAGCAGCTGAATAAAACCAAATAAATACTTGCTGGATGATCCCTTGTTGTCATGTCATGCTGGAACTTTTCCCCTGCCAGTAACTTCCTCCACATGTCATCCGGTGATGGGTGGCCGTGCACCTCGCCATGTACTGTTTCACTGTCTCTTTTTATCTCCCTCTTCCCAGTGTATGCTTTTCCTGATTGCTGTCCCCCTGCATTAGATTGTGTCACTGCCTGTCTGATGTCTATAACTGGATGACCAATTATTTATTACAGCTCACACTCTCAAAACTGAACTTGCCTTCTCTCTCTCTAAATCTAGCCCTCCTGCACTTATCCCTCTACAGGTAAATGGTGCCAACATTACTGCCACCTCACACGTCTGCGGCATCTGTGTCCTTTTTGACTCCAACCTCTCCTTACCTCCTCACTTCGCCAATATCCAAATCTTGTCACTTTCAGCTCAAAACCTTTCTAACCCCAGGCTCTTCTAAAATGTTCATCCGACCGAGCTCGTTATCTCCCAACTTGATTACTATAACTCTTGGCCTCAGTTGTTCCAGATGATTTCTCTACAGTCTATATTGAACGCCTTTGCACGACCCCTCTACCTCACCTCCTGTATCTCTCACACCTCACCTATTTGATCTTTGCACTGGCTCCCTGTCACCTTTTAGAATTAATTTTAAAAGTAATGGTCCCCATGTTCAAAGATCTCCATAACCATTCCCCTGCATACATCCCCCCCCCCCTTATTAGCAGTTATGTTCCATCCTGGTCCTTTTGCTCTGCCAATTACATTTTGTCTCCTCATACTTGCATCCTAAACCTTTTTAAGATTTGTTTTAGAGCTGCCCCCTCTTTATGGAACTCCCTCTCTCATAACATTTCAGTCCATCTGTACCTCCAGTCTTTTTCAAGATGTCTCTGAAGACGAGTTGCTGTAGAGAAGCCTATCAGCTTGGTCCGCAATCCCCTCCCCCATTGTATATTTCCTGATCCATCTCCCACTTGGCACCCATGCATCTCAATACTTTTCATACATGACTATTAAGCCCTCATCTGTGTGTCACCCCAATCCTTACATTGTAAGCAGTGCAGTAGGGTCCTTTTCCTATTCTGTATCAAATTTTATTTATTTTTGTCCTGCCCATTGTACAGTGTTTGAAATGTGTTGATTTATAAATAATTGTACTTTACTACAAAGCTGAATGTGTAATTGTGTGCTTGGCCTGAAATCCTATTAACCATTTCATTTTGCATGTATGTTTCAGAATAAATTACATGTGGTTAACAAGGAGGAATCAGCCAGGATCGATAATGATAGAGATGTCGAGCCACAAGATAGTCCCACTGCAATAACAAGGTCTTCAAAAATGCCACCATCACCTGACAATCATTTGGAAACCACCACCACAAAGTCTGGGACTCTTTCTGAGGGTGACGACGATCCTTTAAAATTTGTCAGAGAAATATTTTTCAGCTGATCATCCAAATGGGCAAAAGCTAAAAGCACATCTACTTTATTATTATGGAACTTGAGGAATACTCCGAAAGGTTATCCAAAGACTTCTCCAGGGTTGGGAAGACTGGATTGCTGTATCCACAGTGCGCAGACTCCATTTATATTGGTTATGTTAATTGTTACAATTTTTAATTAAATAATACTTGGTGCAATATATCACAATTTTTTTTTTTTTATTATTTATTTTTTTTTCCTTTCTTCAATGTTATAGAGGTGTTAGAAATAAGCAAAACTGCCCAAGGTGTGTGCATAAAATGTAACAGAAGAGACAAGCAGGTATACAAGTAATGCACAGGTCCAAAAATCATTCAGAGATCAAAGCAAACCTAACATGAGTGAACGAGGTGTAGAAATGTCAATTTTAACAAAGTCAGGCAACCGTAAAATATGGTAAGATATTCATTTTTATGCTTTTCCTTAGATAAATAGGAAACAAATATGGGGCTGAACAGTTATCCAAACCGGCTAAATATTCTGACCATACCTGGAAGCAGGTAATATCGTTTTCGGGAGATATAGATATCTCGTTTGTAGGATTGCAACTAACTATTTTCATAATCCATTAGTTGGCAGATTTATTTTTTCGATTCATCGGATAAAACCAAAACCACAATTTTTTATTTAAGAGGAACACTGTGTAAAAATCAACCTCTCCCTCCTCCCCCCTTTTTCTCTTGTGCAATTTGTGTAGTGTATGTAACTTTCGCTTGCACATATGCTAATTCTATCGTTACTTGCGTACTTTTCACACACAAGGTAGGCGAGCACCTGGTCAGAATGATGGAATAACGCTGTGTGCGGCGCTCAAGCCAAGCCTTTTTCACCAAATGTATGGTGCTACAAGC